>CABFVX010000799.1:165093-227953 GCA_902151425.1 Timema shepardi
TTTTTTTTTTTTTTTTGATCACCACACCTTGCTACCTGTTCAGGTTGTATGCTTATATAATAATTACTTCAATTAGGTAGAGATAAGGAAGGAAGTGTTTTATAAATAATATTAACACCCACATTTGCATGAAAGGAGACCATTTAGAAAAAAAAAACACTCAGTAGACCCAACCAGCATTTGACCCAATATCCCTGTCTTCAGCAGGCTAGTCTAGCTTGAGGATGACGCCTTACACCATTTGGCCCCTGAAGTAGGTACCTCCACACTCAACTTATCAGAGATAAACATGGTGCAAATTTGAGCCAACTATAATGTGAATAAAGAAATATGATTACTCAGCTTTTCCACCATTTACCTTTATTTGTCATTTGTTTCTACAATTACCTTGAAAACCGCCAATAAAAAAACCTGGTTATTTAGTTTGGGTATGCCTCTCAAAATTATATTTAGCAGTTTTTCCATACTCTTTTAACAAACTACATCTAAAAGGTACAAATATAAATTATCATTTGCAAACAATCTTACTTTTGCAAAATATTAATGCATATTTAAATAATATAAAAAGTCAACAAGTAAAGTGAAATCATCAATGAATGAAAATTGAGGATTCACATGTTCACCTAAAAACTAGCATAGAACAGAAACGTGGTCATGTGACAAGCTCTAAGCCAATCACAAGATTTCCGCCTCATCGGCGTGAGCTGTTCTGTTAAAGTTTAACTCATCTCTACTTCGTCTGCTCTGCCTGAGATGTTCGGCACAGGAGAACCAATCAAATCTCAGAACCAACCATCTCAAATCAGTGCGTATGCACATTTGACAGCACATGCGCTGTACAGCCTGAAGCAATCAGACAGCTTCGTTAGTTGTCGTGTGGATATTTGAAATAACCCGTTAATGTAAAGTGTGTGTATCGATGTATTGGATTGTGCCACAACACAGCATTATAATTTGAAAACATCCATCAGAATAATGATCTAAAATATATGTTTATCCACTATAAAATAAAATATGTTGACAATCATCTGTTTTAAGTTAGCGTTGTAATGTATCATGGGTCAACATACAGTGTGTGAATTGCTGTGTCACTGAGGCAAATTCTGATTTCTATTTTCAGTGAACATGTGAATCAAGCTTTATTTTACTTAACTCAAAAATGGCAACATTATTATTTATTACGACAATATTATATCCAGCTTAATGCCTGTGTTTAACTAATTATATTTAATTTGTTGAAGCCAGGGATTAGCATTACTATCTTATAGGTAGAGTGCCAAAAAGCTAAGAAAAAAGTTTAGAGATCAACTCCTGCCTCCGGGTGTAGTATAAAAACTAAGATAATACCTCTATGTATAATCAAGAAAACCCTAAATGATTCATCAAATATACATCAACTCATCTCCCATTTATCTCGTAAGATGAAATTTGGCACAGTTGTTGCTAATAGCTCACCCCCCTAAGATGGTGGAAAAGTGGTTTAAAGAAGAGTATCCCAATAATTTTTCCCATTCATATTTAGCTGAAAAGTTGATACATTTTGTCATAAAATTTACCTTGGGGATATGTAAAAATTAATGTGAAAGGAGTCCTAATGTACCCTTGATGGTAATCGTGTTTAGTTTGTTCAACTTTTTAATCAGTTCAGAGAACAGGTACTTAAGCTAGTATTGTATAAATAATCATCATGCATATTAGCAAGTTAACATGTGAACACAACAGTAACTCAATCATCAAATATATGGCAACACCACAGTCATGTTTGATGACTAACACAGGAAATGAGGAACAAGTCACTTCCCTTAACTAAGACTTTTAGTCGGTAAACCCTGATTTTTATAGGAAACCCACTTTCAACTATCAACATTGATTGAAAATAATTAAAATTTGGCATTCTACAAATGTTTTATTCGATTTAACAAAAGTTCTGAATAATACTTCCTTATGGATTCCTGTATTTTCATTGTTAATTAAAGGGGACTGAGAATGTAAATAAAATTAAAATATTTTTATTTACTCCAGTGTGACAACATGAGTTTCCAGTTTTCAAATAGTAGGGCTTTCTATGAAAATCAGACTGTGGCACAACCTCATCACCTGGCCTCAGTTGACCCTCGATGTCCGCTGTGCTGCCCTTCTTCACCTTCTCGATGAGGGCCCCCCTGCCCCCATTCTCCAGGAGCTTTCCACCCACCACCTTGAGTCCCAAGATGGCAGCAGACGATGTGGGACCCACCCCTTCGCGGACAGTCTTCTTCAGGATCATGTGACCGATCATGCGCGTCCCATCCGAGCTCACCTGCCATGACAGTGGGTGCTGTCGCAACAACTTAATCTCAAAATTTCATACAACATTGACTCTTAGAGAGTCATTAAATATTATCTCAGTATATTTATTATGAAACTAGCAGTTGTTAAATTTACTATGCTATATGTGCTAAGTATTTATGTTTAAAATGTAATAATTTTTTGGTGTTTGCTTGACACGTTTATTAATTTAATACAAGAATAATCATTCCTTATTTGGTGAAATCTGAACCACTGCATTAAATACTTTCCTTAGACATACATCCATACTGATGATGACTCTACTGAGAGTTATTATTATTATTATTATTATTATTATTATTATTAGCACCGCGTCTTACTACCCGTTCGGGTTATACGCACTTACGCTAATGTATCTTGTCAGAGGTGAAGGAAGGGTTTGGTAATCAGATAAATCTTTGCCGCGACCGAGGATTGAACCTCGGCCGCCAGCACAGAAGTTTGACACCTTACCCCTAGACCGCCAAGTCACCGAGAGTTACTAAACTTGGAACTTTTTTAGGGAAGTATGTCTCACTTTTATAAGACTGGCAATTCAAATGAAATAAAGAAAATTGCTACTACTGGACAAAAGCTAGTAAATAAACAGTACAAGCTATTTAGTAATCATATTATTTTTCTTGACTATGTTAAGAATTATTTATTATTTGCAACTTCCTCATTTTTCTATAAATCTATGCTCCGTCTACCCTGAAAAATAACAGTCTCTCCTTGATTAATTGAATTATGGCCCTATCTTATAAGCTGCACCATAGTGGAAACATTTAAGGTAAACTTGCTATCTTTTGAGGGTAAATGGAGTGTACCTATTTCATTTATGCATGTTCATTTTAGTATTCATTGAGAATAGGAATGAATTTGTGAAATTTTTGTACTGCCTAGAAGGGGCTTACAGAGGTTGACTGGGCCACCAGGACATTGGAAGAAATCACGATGGGCTGATTTGATTTGGGCTGCCACAACTACTTTAAACTAAAATAGAGCTATACATTATATTCTAAATGATTGCTTTTTAATAGATGTTAATTAAAAGTTCTAGTAAGCAAGTCAGAATTCTTAGAATTTAATTTACGAAGCTATAAAATGGTGATAAATATGAGACTGTCCTGTTTCTTATTTCAAATTGTTGCTTACAAACAATTTCTTAATCCAAATGTAAAAAAAAAATGTTTTGTGAATACTGACAGTTACTAGCTTTGTAATCAACAAAGGTGGAGGATCATGTTACAAATTTTCCAGCTACTGTCTAACAATTTAGAAGCATTTTGTTAATATCAGTAGAAAGTAGAAACTGGTGTTTCGAGTGGACTGAATAGCAACATAGTCATCGGTAATGTAGATTAAATGGCCTCGGCATTAAATTTACTAATAATAAAAACAACTTTACCTCATAATTTTAGCTTACAATGAAACATAGCTTCTGTGGTGTTCATGAATGTATGGTAAGGGCCATCATATTTTGTAATCATGAGCGGCTTGGAACCTACCAGTCCATCCCTGGGGGCTTACTATATAATCTAAGGAATCAGGAATTGTGGGGGGAGTTTTAACAATAGAGTTTTGCCTATATGAATAACTGCTGGAAAACTGTAAAGTGAAAAATCAAATCCTCAATTGAAGGTGAATACAGGTCTATCAGGTCAGAATCAGCTAAACAAATATCTGGCCATTGCTAGGCTGGTCCTTCAAATGTTGATCTCTTAACTCCGATAAGTCGAATCAACTCAAAACACTTAGCTTTCATCATTGAGCTTTGTTTTAATTTTTGACCACTTTGCTTTAATTCAAATAATATAGTTGAGTTAATAATGCCTGGGACTATCCAACAATGTTGAATGATAAGCCTGGATAACTTGTGGGGTGTTTACTCAAATATTTTACAACACCTTCATGAGTAAACTTAGTTAATGGGTTAAGGATTAGAAAAGTAGTTTGGTGCAGGGTTGTACCAAAGGCGAAGGGTGATTAGGGGGGGGGGAGGCGGGGGGTCAAGCCCCACTTATTCTATGAAAATATTATTAATATGTATTGTTTGAATTATATTTGACTGCTTTGGTCTTTTACAATTAATTAATAATGCCTGTAATATCAACTGTGTTTTAAAATAACTATAATTTTTTTTAAGAGGAATTTAGTGACAAAATTAATCCTCTGTTTGGGGACTTCGTGAGCTACTGCAGGTAAAAAAAACTCTTCTTCCCCCCCTCCCCTCTACAATCTCTCCCACTGACCCCTCCTCTCCCTGACATGCACAAATTTGAGTGCAACCTCTCTAGAATAAAATGAGCTTGCATTATAAAAAAAGGGAAAACTCACTAACTACAATGTATAACCCCAAACATCCTAAACGGAGTATACACACAGGTGTAAGAAGTTATAATACAAAATGAGTACACAATTAAAACAATAGTTACAAAAAAATGCAGCTAAATTTAAAATTAAATATGTATAAGTTATTGTTTTTAGCAAAACAGAACCACAAATCTTTATAAGTACCTAGGTGCTTACTTAACATTAGTGAATATTTTGTTCACTTTGGAAAAGGGATAGCTACCGAGATTGCATTTATATTTTGCCATGTACACACTGTTGTTATTAAAAGTAGTCTTAACTTGATTAATCACACTTTGGGCCTACCTTTATTTTATAATCAGTAAAGGTTAGCCTGTTTCGTTTCAGAATAAGTGAAGGGTACTTACAGAGTGATTTTACAGGAAGTTAGTTATTTAGTATTTTTATTTGTCTGCTAAATTTGTGCAATTGATTCATGTAAATGATATTTTTATAAAGTGTTTGTATGGTTAAATTTAAGATGCCTTTACCAAATTTGATATAATCAAGTTATAAAATAATTTAAAAAATAGTTAAAACTAAAATGAAATAAATGTAATCTTGATATGAGCTAAATTAAAATAGTTTGTTCTGGTGAGTCCTTGAAATATTTTCAATTCTGTATTATTTGTTTGAACTTCAAAGTAGCTGTAATGATGTTACCTAAAGTTAGGCTATTGCTTTATAGTAATATACTAGCAATTATTCTAATTGTAACATTGTAACATGCTACACAATTTATCACCTTATTTTACACCAACTTCTAAGGTAAATACAAGTATTGTACCAAACCTTTATCAATATGTGTATCTGGTTTGAACAAACTTGGAGACAGTGAGAGGACTGGTGGTACTTAGAGGTTTCAATATAATCATGAGTTCACTAAGGATAATATTGCACTCGTGGTAGATTTCTGAAGAAAAATAATTTCACAATAAATATATCAACAAAGGGCATATTAATTTGCTATATCATTTACAGACACTTGCTTTTTTTTGCTGTTAAATTACCACAAAAAGAATATTCTTTTAAATCACACTTTAGCAAAAACTGAATGATTACAAACAAAAAAAGTATATTAAACCACAACAGCCATATTCCCAAGGAGCAATGTATGTTCCTCAATGAAATTAAGAGCCATGTGTGAATTAGATAAAAGTCATCTGCATCAACCCCAAGGTCTCAATTTACATAAGTGAGCTTCATCTGATATTCCTTACCGAATATATTTGTAACATTTAATAGCAAACATGTAGATCTCACCAGTTAGTTTTTCGCAAAATAACTACAGTATAATCCGTAAACTTTATAATTATGTATTGCTTTAGCACCATGTCTTACATGTGGGTTGCAAACATATGTACTAATTACACTAATGTATTAAGGATAATGGTTAAAATGAATAGGTGGTGTACCGGGTACCCACATTTGCATGGAGAGAGAGTGAAAAACACTTTAGGAAAATCCACACCCAATACACCTGAGCAGGTGTCAATTGTCCAGTCTTTTGCAAGAGAAATGTATCAGGTACGTGGTATTCAACCTAGGGCATGCAGAACTCTTAGCGGGTACATAAAATTTAAAAAATGTATTTAAATACTAAGGGGTCTAGATACATTATCTCATGATAAACACTTAACAATAAGGGCCACATTTGGGGATCCAGCCGCAAGAGACCGGACGCAAGGACATGTAATCTGGGAGCACCATATTTAATACCCATTTTTGATGTAATTTATTTTAAATGCATATTATAGAAAATCTATAACCTACATCATTCAAAGTCAATATTTTTTCTTTTTAAACTAGCAAATATAGCACGTATATTCAAATAATGTTTGAGTGATCAAAATAACCTTGATTTGAAAATGTACATTTTATTTGCTGTATATTTTTATAGAATGGTGAGAACAAATGCACTTAAGGAAAGGTTGAATTTAAAGAATAAGTATAATATGTATAGTCAAAAAAAAAAGTATAATATAGAAACAATGGAGGATAACAGGACTTTTGATAAGTTTAGAAGTTGATCTAGGCCCAAAAAGTTTGCCAACCCCTGCCTTAAGACTATTTGACCACTGAAGCGGGTTATTCTAATGATATGAATCCATCTGTAGCAAAAAAAAAGTTAATCAAATAATATTGAGTAAATTGTCAATAAACAAAGGTCAAATAGTATTTATGTAAAGAGTGACTCAATACTTAGTTGTTATAACTCAAAGTATTAAGCATAATTGGTTTTATTTTTAACATTATATTAAACACTTTTCTAAAAAAAAAATACTATTCAAGAAGGTTTATTAAAACATGTCGGAAACTTTCACACGTTGTTGGGGATTAGGTTAAATCTCAACTTTCCTGTCAAAGTAAGACAAGGAAATTTTTAATGTATAATGGAGTGTGGTTATTCAAAGTAAAAATTCACTCTACAAATGTTGCCATTGCTAGTATCTTATACAGTCCCATAAAATACTTCATTCTCCCTGTGAATTTGGCTTTTGAGAACTGACATATAAACAATATAAACAAGACAAACAATGACTAGAGTAACACAAGAAGCCATGCAAGCCAAGAAGAAAAAGAAGCCAAGCCACCAAGAGATGGTAAAAAAAAGCATCTTTTTAAAGCCAACCATTGGTTACCTTGCATGGAGTGCAGCCCAAATCATGCAACTCCTCGGGTGCACATAAACAAAGAAAACAAAACAAATGAAGGGTAATAATCAAGAAATGTATCGATATTTGGTGGTGAAAAGAGGGTTTGCCACCCCAAAAAGCCAAAACTTTAGTGAAAATAAACTGGGCATTGATTTATATTAAGTAAATTATCCAAACACATGAATAGTGCAGGTAAAAAACATTGTAAATCCCCTTTTGGACTAGAGTTAAATACCACTGCTGCTGTTGTGTTGTAAGCAAACAATTAGGTAAAACCATGTTTTATAAAAAGTGAATGCAGTTTTGTTGTTTACAACTGAAGACATTTCAAAGTTTGCAATTGTTTTATATTCACACACCCTCTTCAAAATGTAGGTTAAGTGGACATAATATCTTTATTTCCCTCTATTCTGACCTTACTTTTTACTAAAACATTAATACATACATAATCATATCTATATTATATCATCTAAGTTTAGACAATTATAGGTGGATATATATGTATGAACAGTCAATAAATTCACTTAAATCTCATAAGAAAAATTTATTTGGACCTATCCTTTCTCCCTGCCAACCAATAATATTTGGTAGGGATGGAAGCAGAACGACAAAGAACAGTCACATAGCACATGATTTCAAAACAATCTTTCAAAGGGGGAGAATAGATAATAAAAAAATCTGGATATCTGTAAATTTAATCTTTATTTGCCTAGAGCAATGCAACTTTTCACAGAGTTGGATATCTTTCCCTACAGTGAAAATGTCAAGTGTTGCCAGAATAGGCCTTTAGTGACAAGACTGTGTTTGTGAAATGTAGCCTATTGCTCGGTATTGTTTTGACCAATTACACGCATCACTAAAAGTATAAAGTAACAGGCGAAAATGTCTATTTCAGCTTGCCGCTGACAACTGTGTTACTGAACGGAAAGGCTATATTGACAGCTATGGTCTCCCACAGCTTGGTATATTCTAGATATGCTCCATGTATTACCAATACACAATAAAAACTTCAAATATATTCAAACATGGATTGAATAGATAGTTAAAGTCCAGATCAAATTATCCAGGGAACAAGTTGGAGTCCCTTACCACAAGTGTTCCTTGGCGTTAAAGTTTGTAGAATCTATTAATTATTTCAAATCGATAGATTTCACTCATCCTGATTTCACTCCAAGAGGAAAGACGGTTGCCTGCACTTTGGCCAGAATCCTCTGACAGTAATTATCAGGATGCTTGTCGTGATAGTTAGTAAAGAACATTATACATATTTATTTCATTTTATGAGGTTTACTTTGGTTGCTTCTGTACAATTTTATTCAATTTAATAATTTCTTGATTTGTTAAATGAGATATGATTTATTACCTAATAAAAAAAGAAAAGATCACTAAGATTATTGTAGCTAAGGGTTAGTTGCAACTTATCGAATAAGTTGGAACATAATCCCTATTTTCACAAAGCTGAATGCAAGTGTGAGAAAAGCTGAGTTTCATAGAGTGCATTATGATCTATCATTAAATTGCAATAGGCCAAGGTTATGTGGCGCTTTGTCTTCCTTCTTAAGTAAAGAATTTGTTGAAAGTTTATACACCCCATTTGGTCACAAATGTGTGTGTGTGTTGAGGAATCACAATGAAAGGTATTGGTTTGTTTTATCAGAGGTCATTGAAGACTTATTGTTTAGGGATTCACTCCTAGATTGAGCTATAAATTAATATTATGTAGTATATGTATTTTGTATATGTAATATTCTTATGTTATCAACTGAAAATTTCTGTGTTTGATCACAATCGACTGGTTACCAACCCCTGCTTTAGACCACTGATGGGTGACCTGGCGGTCTAGGGGTAAGGTGTCAGACTTCTATGCTGGCGGCCGGGGTTCGATCCCCGGTCCCGGCATAAATTTATCTGACTACCAAACCCTTCCTTCACCTCTGACAAAACATATTGTGAATGTGGGGAATGCCAGGCCTCCACCGTGGTTCGGATTCCACGTTAAACTGTAGGTCCTCCATTTCATCTCACAATCACCCTACCATTACACATTAGCGTAAGTGCGTACAACCCAAACCGGTAGTAAGACGCGGTGCTAATAATAATAATAATAATAATAATAATAATAATAATAATAATAATAATAATAATAATAATAATAATAATAACAACAACAACAATAATAATAATAATAATAATAATAATAATAATAATAATAGACCACTGATGCAATATAATTAGATTAAAGATAGTAATAAATAAGGTATAGGAATCTTGACGGAATAAGCTCAAAAGACCACACAATTTCACAAGAGATTGGCAGAAGTATAAAAGCAGTTGCACACTATTACAGTTGTGCTCACCAATTCTTTGGGACTAAATGTTAATAAATCTTTTTAAAAATAAGCAAAATTGACTATCAAAAGCTGTGATTTAATTGCCATTGCGAGACCTATAAGTACAAGTAGTGTATGTAAGAAAAATGGAGGAGCCTGGCAGATAAGTTGTACTTAAATGAGTCAACTCGGTTCAAATATACTTGATCTGAATTCTGTTGACATAATTGTTTTACTCGCATAGTTTAATATGTACACAATGTATTTAGCCCTATAATGCTATTTTATGTAAAACATATGTAAAGTGCCTGAACAATTCATCCCCATTCCCCTCCTCGGCAAGAGAGCCACCCTTCCTTCGAGCTATGCCTCCAACTCTCGGTCACCAAAAAATAGCTGTTGTGATGGATGGTTGCATCTTGGACATTACGTTACATTTGTTTGGAAGTAGAAGCCAGATTTACATACCAATAGTATTAATAGATTTGAGAAGAACACCAGAAGTAATTGAGCCCAGACCACTAACAATTGGTTGAATACAAACATTTTCATTTCTTTCTATTTTACTAATAAATAGAATGTTCCAACCATTACAAAAACATTAAAATATACCAATGTTCAATTGTATTTACATAGGTTTTTTGAAACATTGATATTTTTAGTTTGTGTGTTAATTTTGAGGTAATTGAAAATACAAAAATGAAAAAGAAAACAAATCAAATTAACCAAAAAGACTAAAAATTAAACTCAGAACTTGTAAGAAGCTTATGAAAGGTTTTATCTGTTGTGTATCAGATTTTCATCTCAATGAAGATATTATTCTAGGGTTAAGAATGGTGTCATTTGTTCTGTTTGTGTAGTTGTGAAGAAAGCTATTGCAAATGCTATTTATAGTCTTTATCTTTAGATATTTCAAACTTGATTTTTTTTAATGTTATTTATTACCTTCTTGAGAATAAGGACTCCGTATATTTTTCAAAGTATTTTTAGTACATCGGTACCAAAACCAAGAATACCCATGTATTTAATTATTTGAAGGTAGGACTTTTTATTCTTGTTATAAGCCTGGAACAAGTTCCATAAGCACTTGAACTCTTTATACAATTTATTATACTTTTTGTATTTCTTATTCTCTGCTCTCTTTTCAGTTTTCACCATATTTAACTAACACTCACCAGAATAAAAGTTGGAATACAACCAACTCACTCCAGCAATTCAAGTTGACTATCAGGAATACTCACACAGTGCGATTGCTGTGTGTTTAACTAGGCTAGTGGACTTGTTTGAGTACATTTGCAACGTGTTAATGCACCTTTGGTGAGACTGACAATGGTAACTGAGTGTAAGGGGCTAATAGCAAAGTAATCACAGCTATTCATCAATAATTCAACTTGGAAACTATCATCCAATAGATTTTGCATTTGAAAATGTGGTTTTGTAACATGTGTTGTTGAAACAAAGCCTATATATATGTGTGTGTGTGGGCATAAAAATTACCTAGTTTATCAATTTTGAATTATTTATAGGGCTAGTTTTTTATTCATTTTCATCTAAATAATAATTATTAGATTTCTTATATTACCTCTTATGTGGATATTAGTAAAATATAATTTGTTAATATATTTATAGTTTATAGTAGTCAATAATTGCTATTAAAATCAGGACAAATATTTTATTTACCAATTAACCTCTATTAAGATTTTGGATTAAGACCAAAATTAAATTTAATAGATACCTCTATTAAGATGTTATATTAGTCAGCAGGTACAAAATGTGGAATAATTTACAGGCCTGGATAGACATACAACAAATCCTACGTAGACCAGCGAAAATGGAGAAATAAATGGTGAACAAAGTTTTAAACTGTTTTCCCATTGTTTTTAGCAACTATGATTATATGTTATGGAAATGATCAAAAGTAATCACATTTTGTCAGAGAACATAACTTCTGACCGTTCATAGCATAAGTCACAATTCAGTGCACCAAATTTATCATAAATCAACCTAATTCTCAGAAATATTATGGTAGTTAGTGTACAGCAAATTACCATATCATTTAAAAATACTTGAAGGAAAGGGGTCAAAATATACAAAGTGAAAAGGAAACTGGAAGTAGGAAACTATAAATAATGTAGATATAGGGAGATGTTAAGTTTTGAGATTCGCCCACAGGAATGAAGAGAGGCGTAGATTGCATCCTACAGAGTCAGAAGAAAGCTACAAATACTGAAGAATACAATTTTAGAAAAACTTGAGAGTGGGGTGGGAAGAGATAGGTTTAATGAGCTAGTAAATCTATTTGAAGGAAAAATTTGGTAATATGAAATATAGAGGAAGGAGTAAATGCATTGATAGAAAAGACTAAGTAGCATGAAATATCTAGGAAAGAGTAAGTGCAATGATAGAAAAGACATGATAAAATGGAATATAAAGGAAGGAGTGAATGCTATAATAGAAAAGACTGGGTAAGATGAAATATAGAGGAAGGAGTAAATATGTTGATAAAAAAGACATTAATAATCATACCTATAATGGAGAAGATTAGTTCCAAAATTGGACTCCTTCCTTAAGAAAGAATACACCATGCCTGAAAATGAAGACTGGTAGCAAAAAGGTGATAAGCAAAATGTGGATATGGGAGAGCCCAGACAAATGTGTTCAAAGCCCAATTAATATGAAAGAGGAGCAAGCATGGTAATCACTACAATAGTGTAAGAAGTATTAGAGAGTGTGTAATTTGTAGAGAGTGGTGAGATGTTATGGTGGGGTTAAAAGAGGGTAAGGATAAAATGCATTGGAGGTTCAAATTTGCTATATAAGTGGGCAGAAAAGGCCCACAGGATGAAATGAGAAGAAAAGGACACAGAAGAGACAAAATGAAGTTTAAATTTGTGGCTAAGATGGTTGGTGAAAGAAAGACTTGGAAAGATAGACAGAAAATAAGGCATCCAAAATAAGTATACCTAACTATGATCAAAGGCTCATCTGAAGGAACAAAATTATCTTTATATAATAATGATTGACTACTTATAGTAGACCTTTAAGAAGCTTACTTTTGATCACTTATTTACAATAAAATTGTCTTTAAGATAAATACACACAGTAAATAAAAGTTAAGCTACACCAAGTAGATATTCCTTTCATTACTCCAGTATTAAGACAAGATTACACTTCTTACATACCTTACCTCAAAAATGTGTCTAATTAATTACTACACAATGCAGAAGTACTAAAGTTTTGACTAGTGCATAACATAGAAATACTGATTGGTTACATGCAAAGAAATGCACTCTTACAAGACATTTTATATATTGGTTTGGTTTAAATCTTTAATAATTTGTTCAAAAAAAGTACTAGTTTAATTTTTTAAATTCCATTTTTAGCTATGTAGAATTTTAAGGTATTGTATTTTTCTACCTACTTTCTATAAATTTGTTCTATGATCATGTCACTAAACTAGCTACTGAAATAAAATAGAATATAAATGTAATTAATCACTTCTACACAGGCACATTCGTTTTAAACCAATGCCAGAATAACAATGCAATTAATTATTTATGAATATCTGTTATTAATAAACTCTATGTACCTATGTGATAATCCTGTATTTCTTTATTCAATCTTCATTAAAATTTTAAAATAATTAAGAAATGACATTTGTCCTATTATTTATAAATCTACATTTTTTATCAGTATATTGAGCCAGGTTTATTAAACTTTCATAAAACTTGCCATTATGAAAGGCTTTGATGTTTACAGAAAGTTTAATAAATTAGTTTAAAAATTCTCAGAAACAGTATTCACATTTTACTAAATGTCACTGAAGACCCTCACACTTTAAAGTTTGACAAACTTCTTAAATTTGCAAATTAACTTCAGCTTTAAAATATGTTTAAAGAAATATTAGATGATGTAATACAATTTTAAAATATATGTATTTGAGCACATTTATAAAAACGTGTTTTGGAAAATAATTTTGCAGCAATATTTCAAGCCATAGGCTTGACAAGACTATACAAGTTTATAAACTGTTTTCTTCCACTAAGCGATAAAGCTTTAAGAATAAAGTAAATTGGTACAACAATGGCAATTACTTTGTAACTTGATCAGTGTGTTTTTAGTCAAATGAATACTTAGTGGAAAGTAAAGTTTACAACTAGAATGTTTTAAAGATATAATTTAACCAGTGACAAGCGTTACCACCTAACCATTTTCCATTTTTGTTGCAGGTTTTTGTTAGAATGTGAAATTAAAAGTTTATAAAATTTAAAATTCTATTAATGATTTTTAAATGCAATATAAATTAATAATCTAAAAATGAAAATCTAAGTAATATAACTAAACCAGGATGATTAAAGATCCCATATGAAAATAAGTGGATGGTCAGATCTTTGCAGTAGAATATTAAATTTATATTGTGCTTATTTGACAAGCTTACAACACATCCAAATAATAGTAACCTCATGGTGACACAATTTCATGTTTTCATTGTGCATTCATTTATTTAAGGATTTATACCACAAATAGCTGTTTATGTCTAAGCCCCCAATTACATTGGTGGCAGGGTTAGGAAATCAGTTATCACTCCTGATCCAAGACCTAGAGTTTGACCAAAATCAAATACCTAAACTAATGGCTGGCATTTTTTTTTTCTAAGATAATTTCCCATTCTTTTGCCAAAAAAAAATCTGCATACTAGTTGAAATTTTGATGTAGGTTTATATTAATTTAAAAAAAAAATAGATACATAAATATTGCCTAAGTAGTTTAGAATTTTGCATCAAATTGGTTTATATAAAACAGAAAAAGGGACTAAGATCTTTGAATTTTCCAATCAATCCTTAACTTGAAAACCACTCATAAATTATTTTTAAACACCCAACATAATGAGCTCTTTATTAATGTCTTAATAGCTGTCAGTATTTTTGACATATGACTATGCTAATGTAGTCGGGATAGAGGCAGTAGAGTTTAGTGGATATGTCCTCACTTTTGCATGAAGGGGGAAACAATTTAAAATATCCCATCCTCGGTACATTCAGCTGTGATTTGAACCTTGACCTTTCCATTACCAACAAATCAAACTAGATTAGCTTAACATTTTGCCTGTATGCCTACTGGTCCAGGTCTCAGCTTTTGTTAATACCCATAGAAAATAAAGTATGCTTGTAGTGGACTTTGAACAACCATTTCCAGAGGATTTTTAAGTGATTTTAAACTTGAATAAAGACATTATTTTCTTTATGATATTAATGGTACTTATTTTAAAATGTTATGTGTCTTTACCTGGGGTATGTCTTAAACAAGTAAGCCTAGAAATCTTTGGATATTTGAGAAATAATGACTTTTTGTTTTGTTTTTTTCAAATTCTAAGTTCTAATACCAATTCAATTTGTGGAAACATTAATGATTAGGGGGTGAAATTTGCCTTAAATGCCTTCTTTATCCCTATCTTGAAACATAAGCTTTTGAGGTACATATTAGTTCATATTATATAGTGCATATAA
Source organism: Timema shepardi (assembly GCA_902151425.1). NCBI lineage: Eukaryota > Metazoa > Arthropoda > Insecta > Phasmatodea > Timematidae > Timema > Timema shepardi. Next base: position 180,247 of record CABFVX010000799.1, read on the forward strand.
ATTCCTATTCCATTGGTGCCAACTGTACAAATAATAATTTAAAAACTCCTCTTTTCTCTCTCTCTTTTGCTAGCAAGAATACCAATATTATGTCTGTCCAGTAAGTCTGTTCTTGCAATTTCCTGATCCACTGGTGCCTCAAAGATAAGTTGAATCCTCATGTCTCACATCCAATGGTGCCCTTGCCACAACTTTTTGAGATAATGGTTTCTCTTCCAGTAGCATAACTGCCATTTAGAAATGACAGTCAAATATCTGCTCCACATGACTGTTTGTAGTAATTAGGAACAATCCCTTGGTCTAGCGGTCTGATAGATTCAGATATTAAAGACCCGCAAAAAAGATTTTTATCTGGCCCACAGTTGTGTCAATTCATTCAGTGGTTGTGTTGTGCCTTTTGTAATATAGCTGTATGTTAGAAGCTAGTATCCATTTACTATTATTTATTTGCATTACAATGATCAGAGTGCTATTGAACGTTATTGAAATCAATCAATACCCCTAAAGATAAATTGTGCAAAAGTGTATTATTTAGGCAATAGAATGGTGGTGAAACCAATTCATAAATTGTTTTTCAATTATGTTCCAAAGGGGTAATATACCTTTTCAATAATGGTAGTAGAAAAGTTTATATATAAAAGTTTGAGAAAAAGATCTTCTAAGGTTCATGGTTTTTATTGACTATTTATGGAATTTTGTTAAAAGTAAACCACAATTTTTGATCATTTAAATGTAGATTTAAGATTAAGATTAAAATTAATTTCCTATGAATGAAATTCAACGATAAACAAAATAGAAATATGTATGGGTGCATAACTTAATAACCTTACCATTTTTTTTTAAATCTTTGTTCTCTCATTCAGTAATCATTCATTAATTTCTAGAATGCACATCAATTCATGGATAAAATTTTTTGTTCATTACCTATAGGTAAAATATGATAACGTATAAAATACTGCAATGCATATGAAGAATTTCAGAAAGAAAACTGGATTTCAACAATTTTTCTTTGAGTTGGCGATGCTGATAAAACTTATGAGCGATGTTTTTGCTGACTTATACTCTGTGATGTAAGCTGTAAATATTCCTTTAACAAAGCTGGAGAATCTAGTTTTCAATGCTTTTCTCAACAAATACAAAACGAATCAACTATTAAGAAAAACTACTTGCATCCAACTTATTTATCCATAAGTTTGTCTAGGTACAATTTTACTTTTGAAGAGATTTAAAAAATATGTATTGTGAAGTATAAATTAACTTATAGGAGCTTTAACATAGATTTGTTTGTTATCATTTTATTCTTAAATCGTTAATTCAAGGCATAACTAGATTGTAAATATACACATAGTAAATTCGTAAAACTAAATAGTGAATATGGATAAAAACTGGCTTGGTTTCAATACAATAATTTAAAAATATCTTTAAGCACTTCAATAGAAACTATGATTTGTTTATAAACAAAATAGTCAAATTATTTTAAATAATTTGTGATTACTACTGTTCAAGTAATTTTAGACTATTGTTTTTAAATTATTTACAACACATATTTTTTTTTAAACAATTGGGAAGATCCGAGACGATAATGGAGTCATAATTCTGGGCTCCTGTTGATGAAACTACTGACCATAGTGGCGGATATGTTGCAAATGATGTAGTTGTAAAACTGGATTCTTAAGTCCTGGGAAACTTGGTCATTTCAAGGGTACTCAAAGCAACCAACAGTTTTACAATTGCCAGAGTTGTTTGTAATGCTTTGTTTAGGTATAATTTAGATAATACTTCTATTGTACAAGAAATACTGTATTGATTTACAGATTTACGGTATTAGTTTTGTAAAAATGCAAATTATAAAAAAGTTTAGTTTTTATTTTAGGTGCCCTGTGCCCAGCAGAAAACAACTACAAAAGGTATTTAGTTTTGCTGACAGACAGTGCGTTATAAATGTTGAAAGCAGCTGAAAACTAAGTATTCTACACAAAGTTAATTCATGCGTCTTATCTAGTGCATGTTGTTCATAGGGTAGCTGAGAATATTAGAGAACTTTTTCAAATGTGAATGCCATTATTTCTTAAGTAAAGAAAGTGTTTTTGAAGGATCCATCAGTAAACATCGCATTCAAGGCAGCTATGCCCAACAAACCTCGCCAGCACAAGCCATATTAACGGGTTGTACTATACATATCCCCTAGTCAAAATTCAAAAGGTATGTAGCATACCAAACATATTTTTATGCCCATTCACTTAAATTGCAAAAAGTGCTTAAAATTTGTTTCACTGAGTCCATCAGTTTGTATACATTATTATGTTCACGTTAAGATGTTGTTCACTACTCTTAAGCATATGTTTGTTACCTCACACCCAAATGCACATATGAAATAGTTCTGATATTTTTTTGGAGGATGTCCTCCCTCAGACGCCTGAGAATGTGAATGGACGTGAGGATTGTCTGCATTGATCGATAAGAAAATTTCACAATCTCAGAAATGTCCTAATGGTCATCCGGCGACCCTCATGCATAAGTTGCTAACTATGGCCACAATTTCCGGGTTTGTGCTCATGGAAGGTCAAACTGACTTCACTTTGTCTTTCAGTGATGTTCTGCCACTCCTGAAGCACAAGTGCCACTCAAAACACACCGAATGGCTCACAACTTCATTGCTGTATGTTTGCTGCATCATTTGGGAGGTCTCAGTTACAGATTTTCCTAGTAAGACGCATAATTTGATGTTTGCTCTCTGTTTGAGTTTGAGTCCATAATAAAATCGCAAATGCACCCGTGCACGTTGTCAAATAAATGTGTGTAGCACAGCCACTGGTCTACACAGAATGCTGGATACTTGTAGTACTGACATATGAAAGTAACAACTCACCACACCAGCACACACATCCCCATGCTGCGCTCTGTTTTCATTTTACAGAACTGGTCTTGAAACTTTTTTATACCCCCTCGTACTTCCCTGACCACGCGTCTCAGTGTGGGTTGTTTGCATTGCACATGCACAGTCTTGAGTTTCCAACAAGTTCTGTATCCAGTAACTAAAATGTTTTACCCTATGTTTGCCTTTTTGAAATTAAAAATAGTGAATCCATGGTGAATTCCCATTGTATAGATCAACTGTCTCCTGTTTGAAGAAATTATTTCCAGTACTTTTTAAATTATATCAGTGGTGGAACTGGATACTAGCACCATTCGCTACTGCTCGATGTATAATTTTAAAAACCTGGGTTAATACTTGTGTGCTTGTCGTTCTAAGTCAACGTCAATCTACGCAGGGCCGTGGCAAGGAGGTTAAGGATGGTGATGACAACCATTTCTTCCTGCAAATAATATTTATATAAAAATGTTATAGCCCTCCTCAACTTCAAGGTTAATAGATTATTGAAGACTTAATTATGTGTCTTTAACTTTCTGCTTCAAGGGAAATTTTGTGTTCCAAAAAATCCTTGACCTCTCCTGTTGGTGAACCTGCCCATGAGCCAAAACAGGTAAAGTCCCCATACATACATACATGTCTAATCAGGTCGTTCCCTTTCAGGGCAGTAAGAAACTATGCAATTTCTAAAAAAAACAAAAAGCTCCTACTTAATCCATCTTCACTAATTTTCTCCACACTTCCCTATTCTTGAATACTCCCCTAACCTCAACAATATACATACAGAGTCATATATGCCCTTTTATTCCTAAAGCTCTTAATGATTCTATTTTTCACACATTCATCTATAACATTTAGCCATGTCTTACAAGGCCTATCCCTTCCTTTTCGTCCACACACTGTATCTTCATATTATTTGCTTCATGCTTCGTCACTTGGTCCACACTCATCCTCTCAACATGCCTAAACCAGCGTTAAGACCCTGCTTTCCCATTGACCTATTGGATTCCCTTTCAAACCGCATTCCTTTAGCACCCATTCATTCCTGACTCTGTTCATATGAGTTTTTCCACTTACATTTCTTAAATTTCACATTCCAACTGCATTCACCTTGCTCTTGTGTTTCTCCTGACAAACACATGCTTCACATCCATAAAACATTGGTGGTGTTAACAAACTTTTTTATGCATATTTTGATACTTCATTCTTTGCAATTGTCTATATACATCCAACTACTCTCCGAGATGCATTCACCTGTCGGTCGATTTCACCATCTATTCTTTCATTTTTACAGAACATTCTGCCCAGATACACAAAATCATTCACTGGTTATAACAGTTTTACATTATACTTAGCTGACAATCATTTCCTGATCCACCCTTATCAAAAACTATTGTCATAGTTTTGGAGACATTTATATGAAGATCCATTGTGCTTGTCACCACATTTAAACGATTTAATGCATTCTGCAAGTCACTTTCACTCTCCGCCATTAATACATCATCTGTATATAGCAGTACTTTCACATTCATATTGTCCATTTGTACACCAATCATGTCTTCCCAAACATTCCTCATACACTAATCCATTAACACATTAAGCAACCATGGAAGCATAACACAACCTTATCTAACACCCTGTTCAATGTCAAACCATTCACTCAAAGCTCCACCCACCCTTACGCATGCTTTACTTTCCTCATACACCATCGTAGCTTTTTACCTTGAAAGGCAGCAAGCTTACTTTCTTGCATGGTTCCACTTTGGTGCAGCTTAAAAGATAGGGCCATAATGTAGTCCATCAACCTAAAGGCGGCCTTACACCAAAGCAATAAAAGGTAACATTTAGCATGTGACATGTTGCCTCAATGTTCTAGGTTGGAAAACACATCTCCTTGCGATTTCTGTAACATGGTACAAATCATCTACACCAAGGCAACACAATTCCCTCTGTTTCCAATTGCCAGTCTACTACAAAGATATCATCGAGAATGATGATTGTGGCCATGGCTTAACTTATTCTTGCCGAAGAGGTAAAGCATCTGAGAAGACAAATAAGGTTGTGGAACAGACAAGTGTTTGTAGGACGAAATTTATCCCAACAAGATTTCGTATCACAACTAGTTGTGACTGTCCAGTAGTAGTTTTTGTCTGGCCTTTGCATTCGCGATGAAATTGGGTACGAAGATTATTTATTTTCTTCTTTAAATTTGGGATGTCACATACATTCTAAAAATGTATATTTATTTATTTATTGAATTAATTATCTTGAATACTCTAATAAGATATATTAATTATATATCTCTCAATAATTCACATAGAATGTTTATTCGCCATGAACATCACTCAAGTTACAATTAATATACAGCCATGAAAACAAGTTGAAACACATTCTACTTTCACTTTTACACTAAAATCATTTAGAAAGGGATTTAATGGCAAAATGATTGTAATATTTCATTCTAATCCGATAAATTAAGTTATTACAACATATAATTCAATTACTTCAGATTTTTTCATATGGATACTAATTTGCAATATACTATTCATAGCTCTCTGACAATTTAAAAAAAAAACTTTTTTGTTTTTATAATCCCAAAATATATCACTACCCCTTTACTCTCCAATAAACTCCAGAGTTTTCTCATTTGACCAATCCACCTTGAAACAATGAAACTATGCACTAAAAAACAAAAAAAAAAAACAAAAAAAAACAAAAAAAAATGGGTATGGAATACAACGAACAATACGCCAAATTGCACGGTTTTGTTGCCTCTGAACCCTCTGCCGGCGGGAAGGGAGGAAACACGTGGCAACAAGCAACTTTTGTAGCAAGGTTGTATGCGGCAGAGGAAACAAAAGACAATATACATAATGCATCATGTTGCCTCAGTGTAAGGCCGCCTCTTAAGACTGCCACCTTTCTAGTTAAACAATGTGTACACACAGCAATCATAAATATATGTGGCATATATCAGCTGGTGGCAGCATGTGCAGGGTTGCCACTATATTTTCTTAATACAAAATTTCCTGGATTTTCCAAGTTTTCCAAATGGAATACCACTTCCAAACATTTTATTTAAAGTAGCCTGTTATAGAAGAATGAAATTTCATTTTTCATAAAATTAACTATTGTGAAGTGTTTAGAACAGGAGAATTTGACCTCGATGAGGAAATATATGCTGTTGTCATACAACCCAATATTTTAAGGAGAAAAAAATGGTGGGGTGGAAGGAGGAAGATAAGTAATTTAATGTGATCATTCTTCCAGTTCTCTGTCTCTTCTACGCAAAGGCATACTACTTAAATATTTCAGTATAATGTTCAAAAATTGCAAATAATGCAGTATTTGTTTAGTTTTTTTAAAAATTCCTTGTTTTTCACCAGTTCTACCAGTATTGGCCATCATGTATTTGGCATCACTTTTTCAGCAGATTGGTGATAATATTTTTAGTGCTTCAGTACCACCCCTGTCTTTTTATCACATTGATATCCTGAGCACTGAAGCAAGTGAAGCTGAGAAAAATGATATCATCTTGTTTTACTTAAAGGAATCTATCGTTTCATTATTGTTTAAAACTAAGTGTGTATGAACTCTGAAGCTAAAAGAGCTATTAGGAGAGTAATTTGAACGCTCAGGAGCTCCACCAACTAACTTTTATTTATACCTAGGAAATGTGTGGTTATGCTATTCCTTTGTTCTTTATTATTTAATTATTTGTTTCAAGTTGACTTCCACAGCTAATGAAGACATAGGCTAAATTAGTGGCATTTCCTCTTCACATAGCATTAATTTACCAAATAGTGAGAGGAGACAAAGCAATTCCTTGCAGGCCCCCACCGGAAATTGAGGTCAGGACCCTTAGACCACTAGGGAAATGGACAATCAGCATGGTAACTATAACTAATATTTTTTTTACAGCTCTGCGTCTTATTATCCATTCGGGTTATACACCTATGTACAAATTGCGCCGATGAGTAAGGTTAATTTATAAGAAGTGAACCCACATTTGCTAGAGAGTGAGAAATTATTTAGGAAAAACCACTCTAGCACACCCAGCCGAGGTCAAACTATGATCTCCCAATCATCGGCAGTCAAGTCTATTGGAAGAGTAGCGTCTTAAGACCTTGCTGTTCCTGAAGTAGATAATTTAATAATTAATTTAACACAAAACATATGTGAAGAATTTCATTCAGATAGCCTTATGAAGAAACTTAATCAAAAGTTAAAATAAATCGGGGATTTACTTTTATGTACGCATTTCTAAAAGCATGTGCTCTGAAAAATGGTAATGATTTTGGCCAAGACCAACTTATTGAGATTTTATCAATGTTGACTACTCCAAATTTATTTTTATAATGATCTGGTATACATTTAGTATCTGGATAAGAGGTTTGTTTGCTTTGAGGTTGGTTTACTCGCTATAATGCCTTCACACACTCTTCCTAATAGGTCTCCGAATTTTCGGCCGAATTCCAGCATCACGAATGAAGCTGAATGATAGCCATCCACACAATTGGCTTCATTGGAGTTCAGCTCAGTTTCATAGTGAGATACATGGAAGTTGTTGCTGTGTCAGTTTTATGTTTATTAAGTGCATACAATTATTATGTTGCAATATACCAGTGTCCTTGTGCAATTTATGTTTTGTATTCCATATTGCAGGTTCTCCTTGATAAGCTTCCAGGAATTAAAAATGTAGGTTTGTTGTTCCAGATGTTTCAATAACAAAGCTACATGGTGTCAGCCCGCAAACAAAATAAGCAATATATTTCAATATTAGCTACAACAACACACAGCGTTCTTACTGAAAGAATGTAGAAAATTGAATGAGTGATGCAAATGTGTAGCAGGGTGCACTCATGTTCGGGTCCTTTAATTTAGAAGAAAAAAAAGACACAAAGGCGAGTGGTGCTCGGCACTCGCTGAGCGTTATCAAGGGACTTCAAGAAAAGCTAGCGCATCATCTAAATAATACCCTCGGGATTCTAAATGTGTAGAAGAGGCATAAGATCTGTGTGGTTGTCAAAGGTAATAGTAGTAACTGTGATGATAGCCACCTAAAAACCATCAGGTTTCTTCTTGCTCAATTTCATTCACTAAAAACAAGAATTTGAAGCTGATCTTTTTTAAGCTGGTTGAAATTCATATTGCTAGAGTATGTGTTTTTTATTTTTTTGACCTCTGCTTTATCTGATATTATTCACACAGTTTAAGATTTGTCTACGATAAATTTTTTTGAAACAATGTGCCCAGCCAGGGAGGTTATAGTTAGTGACATTCAGAGAATCTGACTGCAAATGCCTGACCATCTTTGCCGTGAGTTTAATTCCTTACTCTTCCGATCAACCATACACCTGACTCACATCAACTTTGAAATCTTTTAGTAATCATACCCACCTCGGTGGCGTAAATGGCTAACACGCTAGTCGTGTTAAGCTCGACTGCTGAGGACGGGGAGATCGAGGTTTGAATCTCAGTCGGGTGAACTGGGGGTGGTTTTTCCTATGTGGTTTTCCACTCTCCCTCCTCGCAAATGCGGGTTAACTTCCTCTAATTCAACCTTCCCATTTTCCTAATCCATTAGCATAGTTAGTACTTAAAGCATATAACCATAAGGGTAGTAAGACACGGTGCTAAATATTATTATTATTTATTAATCATGAATATGAATGGTTGAAACTAATCAAACAAACAAAATCATATATTTACATAGTTATAGTTGTACCAAATCAATAATTAAAACTTGCTCAAATTGATGTTTATCATGATGTAATTTAATAAATGATAGAGCAGCTAATTTTTATCATGTCAATGAGTTCAACTTTCATAACTAGGCCTACTAATTAAATAAGTAACTAACTTTAATCATGTTAATGATATTATCAATTAAAAACTATTCAATGCAATTTGTATCCTAACTAAACATTAGAAAGCTTAATTTGATTTTTATGTTTGTTTTAGTAATAATAATAATAATAATAATAATTAAATTATTAATCTTGTTGTGGATATCATTTACCAAGTATTAAAACATTCTTATTCAGGTCTGTTTCATTTTTATGTATGGATCATGCTTTGAAACACCTGCCCGTGTATTGGCCACCCCCACTTAGATCATTTCGCGCCTTCCAAGTATTTTTGATTGGCGGATAAAGAGAGCTCACACCGCATCGCCTTTTTCAGTTGGTTGGAATTTGCTAAATTAAAAAGAAGTGTATGAATGTTCATTGTATTTCTGAAAAATTATCATATATAATTGTATGGTCACTTAGTTGTCTTGGAATAAACTTCTAGGTTTATGTTCTTAAAAATCATACTTAAAAATTATGTGCCAGTTTTAGTTTTGCTATTTACATAACAATATAAGCTCTTAAGAATGCACAGTTTGAGGTTTCTTTTTTTTGTGTGTGTGAGGGGTCTGAAAAGTACATTAGAATAATGAAAAGGGGGCCCGACAAAATTATCTGCCCCCGGTGCCAGTGACACTTACGGCACTGATAATTTACCTTCAATCAATATAAAACATTTTCACTAAAGTGTGCGATAAAGGGCAAGCCAGGCAAGTTGTTTGTATCCCTTAGCAAAGTGTGGTGTAAGAGGTGTAAATGTACACCTGCAAGAGAAAAAAGTGAACCCCATCAAAAATTATTTCCACCCCCTAATCCGACACCAGTGCAACTTTTAAGTGCAATTGGCTTCCACAGCCCCTTGGACGGACTATTTAGACACCGCCAAACAAGAGTTAAATAGAACAATCAGTTATATGCTATGTCTGGTTAGGTAGGTATTGTGTTTCTAATAAGCAAATACCAAGTATTATAAAGTATTTGTTACAAATTAATCCGATGTTACACAAGCCGGAAGAGGGCTCCATTGTGATAAAGCACACACAGCTTTAAAAATAAAATTATATAAATCAATAAAAGCTATTAACAATACTTTTCTGAATGGTCAAGGATAATAAACACAAAGCACATCAGTTATTTTGTTTAATGCATCTGTGAAAAAGATACCCTAAAAGTGATTTATCAGTCAATATTGTGATTAACTTTCAATCGACAAAATATTGTAGTTAAAGTTTCACGAACGAATTTATTGATTCTATATAGATATTTGTCAACAAAATACATTAAGAATAATTCTTATTCTTGTTTCATATTCATATTTGTGGTATTAAATTTGAATGAATTGTATAATTTAGTGACAGTAGGGTTACATGGTGGCTAGATCTAGGAAAAGCCCAGTGATCTCTCTATATATTATACTGGATGGATATAAACAGACGCATTGCCAAGGAGTGAAAGGACCAAAGCATAACGCTTCAAGTTTATTATCTGCTTCATTGTGGGGGGACAAATTTAACGGGTTTTATTAATGTTCTTATTTAAAAACATGTTTCTTATGAATAGAAGTGTTATTGTTTTGAAAATAATTAATTATTATACAACACTTTCCTGAAGAAACATTTAAATTAGATGAAATACAATTCAGTTTTACAGGGTAATACTGTACAAATACGAATAAAAATTTTAATATAGTTAAATATGTAGTTATCATCCCTTGTTTACAGTCTGCCAAGACTACACTTATATTTAAAGTTGGCTATTAGCTTGTATATTAGTTTCAGAAACTATATTATATTGAAAGTTCGATAAATATCATGAATAAGGTTTCTTAAAATGGGATTACATTTGTTTGAAAGACAAACGCTGTGTTGTTACCATACGTTCAAACGATCACTTAGGTTATATGCTTGTAGAAAGTATTATTATATTACCATTAAAAAAAGTTGGACCATTCCTATATATAACTATAAAGAAACACGTTAGCTAAAAACTGTATTACATGTGTTTGAATGACATACTTTGAGTAGAAGTCTTACTTACAAACCATAATTTAGGTTATACACTTGTAGAAAGAACGTTATCTACTAAACCTTGATTTTAGAAAGAATCCCAATCTGTAAGACTTTATTTCGTACCAGAATACTATCATATCATAGTATTTTGGTAGGATAAACGGGCATTTAGAACGGAAAATATAAATTCCCTTCATGAAGGCATTTTATTCTATCTAAACAATACTAATTACTATAGGAGTTTTCTACTAAAGGGTAGGATTCTGGTGCAAGATAAAGCCTTCCTAATAAGCTTTTTTCAAAAATGATCGTATATAAGCTTACATCAACTTATTTAAAGAAAAACTCACCAGTTTCGAAGCTTCTTATGATCTTCATAGCATTTAATGGGACATTTATTTCATTTAACTAATCACACATTGTTGTATCTCATATATTCTATCAATTAATGAACGATGTAAAAATGCCACATTGCGTTTTACATATGTAAGAGAAAAGGAGATACCCGAAGGTTTCCTTCTTTCTTATACAAGGTGTGTAGACGACAGCTTGAACATTTCAGCCATGTATGTCCATCCAGTTATATTATAGAGAGCAATGGAAAAATATGAGAAGATCAGGCAAAACAGGGAATTTTATTCTGCACCTAAACATTCAAACAAAAGCTAGAGATTTTATTCCTCGATGTTAACAAAATGCATTTCTTAGGTATATTAGTCTTAACATGAAAGGGAAAATGGAGTTTCTTTCATAACCCATTTACATGGGGGCCAAAATAATACCTCAAATATTAAATATGTTACTGGTATTATCGGGGTGGTGACGCGCAATACATGGAGCCTACATAGTCGGTTCCTAGTAGCCTCTTCTACTCAACCCTACTCAAACAGCCAAATGGTGTACCCCAGGATCTGAGTAACCTGGTGGAGGTTGGGTTAAACCCAAACGAAAACCAGGTCAGGTGAAGAAGAGAGACAGGAAACTGGTCAGAGCCAAAACCAACAAGCTTGGAACAGGGTCTGGCTAGTTGGCTCCCAGCAGGGTGGGCTGGGAGCGAGAGAGTTGATGATTATGAGTTAAGTCATCATCAGCACCCATAGCCTCGGTTAGGGAAGGTTACCAACAAGAGAAGGTCTATCTGAGGAACTATTAGTGGCAGCCCCATTACTCAGATATCGGCTACGGCAGGCTTAGTAAGCCAGTGGCTGAAACCAACAAAAACACTCGATAAAAAAATACAAACAGCTCAGAATAGGGACTTTGAACATAGGAAAACTGACAGGAAGAGAGTGGATGAGATTTTGGACATGATGGATGAGAGAAGGGTGAGTGTCATGGGTTTGAGGGAGACCAAGTGAAGAAGGAATGATATGAGGGAAGTAAAGAATTGCTTCATTTTGCATTAGGTGGAAAACGATGAAGGGAGGAAAATCGAAGTAGGTTTCGTAGTGAGAGAAGGGCTGCAGGTGGAGTTGGTAGGAACGAGTGATAAAATAATAAAGATTACATTAACGGACAGAGGAGAAAAGTGGAGGTGATTCGAGTGTATGCCCCACAAGTGGGGTCCCCAGCGGAAGAAAAATACAAGCTTGAGGAAGACCTAGAAAGAAATATTGGAAACGAGTGTCAGGTAGTAATGGGGGATCATAATGCAAAAGTAGAAAAAGTGAGAGAAGGGTTTGAGAAGGTGTCAGGGAAAAGAGATGGGTGGAGAGAAACGAGAAAGGTAGAAAGAAGGCTGTTGGAGCTATGTGCAAGAAATAAAAGGAAAGTGGCAAAAAGCTGATATAACGAGGAAAGAGAAAGTCTTAAGATCACTAGATACAGTTAGAATAGGGAGTAAAAGTCAGTGATAGAATACTTTCTCATGGATGATAAGGCAGACCGTAAACAATAAGATAATACCAAGTGTTAGTCTGGTAAGCAGGTACTTTTTAGCGGAAAAAAATGTTGGAGAGTTACAAAGTGGCAAATTTGTGTACTTTATAGTCATAAATAACATACTAAATTTGCAACCCTGAAATGAAATGAAATAACATTATATTGGAGGATTGTAGATAAGTTATAAAGTATATAGTAGCTATTAGCTATATAGTAAAATTTAGATCATTTAAAGCTCCGCAAAAAAAAATATACATGGTTTACAAATAACTGATAGTTTTGGAGCAGCAAACACTTTTAGATGAGTAGTTGAGCGGCTGGGAGGTGGCGCGGCCTAGCACTGATCCACCCTCACCGCGCGCCCCAACATTGAATTGAGATTTGAATTGTAAATGAATTTGATTCTTATGTTCTCTGGTGGAGAAATATGTTTTTCTTTTCTCATTTTTCTGTAACTGTATTCTTAGTTTCTAATGCCATAGAGTAAGCAAGTAACAGTTTATATTATTTCAATTATGATCTTTGATTTAGTGTTTCTACAACAATGTAAAGAGCATTTAGTTTGATTCACAAATATTACGGGTTTCTAGTAAATTTTTCTATTTTATAATAGCTGGATAAAGTATTTGCGGTGCATCGTACTATTTATTTTTTATTGTGAGAAAACTTATGTGCATATTCAAATATCATGTATATTCAATTCACGATTTTTATATTATGTCCATAGAATTTATTCACAAAAATATAGAACTATTTTACAAAGCTCGACAATGTTAATAAGGCTATGTTAACGAATTGTTTTTAATATGTACATGAACTGAAGATGGAAGCACCTCCAAAAACATTTTTCAAATTATAGGGTAAGAAGTTACTTATTACTTATTATAGTGCTTGTGGTGGAATAATAGATGTATTCAATATATTTATCAAATTAAATTTATATTGCTTCTTTGTATTTTTTATTTATATATCCTTCAATTCTCAAAGGATTCAAATCTCAATTCAATGTGGTGGCGCGCGGCGAGGGTGATCAGTGCTGGGCTGCGCGACCTCCAAGCCACTCAACTACTCAAACAAAAGTGTTTGCTACTCCAAAACTATCAGTTATTTGTAAATAACGTATATTACCTTTCTTTGTTGAGCTTTAAGAATTAATTATCTTCATTTTATTCTATAGGTGATTTTTATCGAGTTCAATATAAAGTTATTTTTTAAATGTAAATTATTGAAAGTTTTTTATATATATATAAGACTACAAGTGGCACAATTTCAGGGTTGCAAATTTAGTATGAGATTTAGGAGTCTAAAGTACACAAATCTGCCAATTTTCAACTTTCCAACATACACCCCCTCCCCCCCCTCCCCAAACAGGCTGATTTGTTACTCTGACCAGATACCAGTACTTACTTACTTACAACAGTGACCACAGGTTGTTGGTGGCAGACATAAAGGGATGAGAATGTTAACAATTGTAATTCGATAAGATTAACTGCAAAAAGGTTGAGTCATGAACATATTACATGTCTGGAAAACCTAGAAAAGTCAGGAAATTTAATAGGAAAAGTTTTGTAGCTCCCCTGATTTTAACATTGGAAATCTTTTAAATAAAATTACAACTAAAATAAAATATCAAACAAAAGAGGAAGGATTTTATTAACCAAATGATATCAATATAGTTTTATTAAGTCAGCTCGTGGATTTAGTATGACCCCATTTTGTCGAAAGAAAGTGAATCCAAAACACTAATTATTATATATATATATATAAAACACTAATTATTTTATATATATAAAAAACACTAATTATTATATATATATAATTATATACACAATGATTTTGACAGATCGAGAGCGTTCAAGCCAATTTAAAATGATTCGTAAAAAAAATTCGGAAACAATCACTAATATTTTTATTGTTAAATTAAAATGTTGCGGTATTGAATATTTTATTAAAATTTTATTAGAATTACAATTTTATATAATTGTTATGAAAACAATTTAAATTTATTTATAGAAGATTATTGAAGCAACGTCAATAAATATATATTTTATATTGTTATTTAAGAAAGTTCCCCTATAAAGTTTATCCTATTATAAAAGACTCGCCTCTGTGGCGTAGTTAGCTAACGCGCTAGTTTCGTGTTTATCTAAACTGCCGAAGACTAATCTCACTCGGGTGAACTGGGGGCGGTTATTCCTAAATGGTTTTCCACTCTCCTTACACGAAAGTGTGGGTTCACTTCCTCTATATTCAACCTTCCAAATTCCTAATCCATTAGCTTAATTATTACTTAAGCGTATAACCCAAACGTATAGTAAGATGCTGTGTAAAGTATTATTATTATTATTATTATTATTATTATTATTATTATTAAAAAAGTTGGCTGATCAAGAGAGTACCTACATATGGTTTTCCTAAAAAACAAAAATCAACACGTTAGTTGTAGCTCAACACTTGCTTGCACTACTAGATCAACTTGTTAATAGTCACATCAAATTTCGTGTTTACCGACGTCAATAATAATTATTGGTATGCGCAACAGTTGGCTTTATAAAAAAAACTTAGAAAATCACTTGACCTAAAAAATTGATAAAAGTAGCTCTAGTAATATCTACAACTGTTGAAGTGTTAAGAGCTAAAAATGAACTGTATTTTAGTTTGTATTTTTAAATATAAATACAAAAACTAGAATGGCGTATCTCACTTAGAGATGGTCGCAATATGAATTATCACTAAACATTAGCAATTAAATATATATTAAAATATAAAATACACTAATAATAACTAATAATTACATTACTCAAGTGCAGTAAAGCGTATGCTATCTTTATGCTAGTAGGCGTTTAATTTATGCTATTTATATTTGATTAGGATGTTTATTTATTTAGTCATGTTGAGTAAAGGCTGGCTGCCATGAAAGCACTAGCGTCTGAAAGTGTAATCTAGAAGCATCTACAAAATAAATAAAGAGCCAGTTGCTCTGTGTTGTTTTCACTACGGTAGCTATTAGGTAAGGGGTTGGGTTTTGGTTTTTATAAAAAGGTACCTTGGGCCCTTCGCCTCGGTTCGAGTCCTCGCTGGAGGTGAACGTGCTACTGGTGTCGATGCCAGAGTCCTTGGTCTGTGAGTCCTGCGAGCCTTGGCGGTCGCTCCCCCATCGGACGGCGCTCCCCCAATCCCGGTCGAACCTCACCGTCTTCTTTCTCCTCTCAGTGAAGCGTCGGCTGTCCCCCTCCTCCCATAGCTCGGAGCACTCCTTCACAATACGGTCGCGGAAGGCAAAATAGCGGTCGCGGTAATCGTCCAGATCGCGAGGGAACTTCTCCACCTCTTTGCGCACCTCGTTCTTGTGCCTACCGTTGCCGTTACCGTTACCAGCGGGGTGTCGGCTAGTGTCTCTGTGTGAGTTACAGTGATTGTGGTGGCTATTGGGGTGGTGGCGGTGGTGATGGTGGCGAGTCGGACAGTTTTCTAATTTCCCTAGTAAAAGATGTGGACAGTAATAAGTAAATAAATAAAACTTTGGAGGGAAAATAAAAGGTTGTGAACAGCGGAATCATACCGCACAAGGGGAGTTAAAACACATTCACAACTACGAACGAACAAATGCAATCGACAAGACCGTTATTATAATTACTTACAGTAGTAGTGGGGAAATAATACTAATAGGTGTACAGTTGAATGCATATACTCAAATAACACGTTACCAAATGGGCCTAGGTCTTTACGGTTAGTTGAAATTTAAAAATTAGTTTCGTGTCCCACCGTTAGTATGATTTTGATGATGAGGGTTTAGGGGGTCACAATTTATTCTATTCATTCCCTTCGTCAATGTCACCTGTTTACTGGATGGAAAGGAAAATTAATGGAAAAATATAAGTCTCATCGAAATATTTACTAAAGGTTTGAAATCACTAGCGATCCTGGCACTGAGATATTTGTTAATAATTAAAAATCAACAGTTTTATTTTGTCTGGTGACTTGTTAGTGTATATACATTCAACGGATGCACTTTAGGACCAAACCAGAGCAAGACATTGGCTTTAAATACTCCCATTCCACGTTATTAAGTATTCTAAACAGTGATTCAAAGGACATTATGGCTCATAATTTTAATTCTTCCAAACTCCAAACGTAGCTTGGTCCTCAACACCATGTGTTTGAGAGTACCCTTAACCGAATGGCCTCTTGCGAGAGTCTACATTTCGAGCTGCCGAATTGCATGGACTGAAATTATAAAGCCTCGCGTAGTCTGGTCCAATGCAAGAATGGGCCCTCTGCAAGGCGACAACATTAAAATAAGCACGGGGGTTCCTTGGCGAAACAACACTGAGTTTATTCCTGCTCAAAAATAAAGTTAGTTTTAGTTAGTAGACATCTTTACAGAGGCTTTAGCCTAAAACCGCTTCTTTCATGCAATAAATAAATACATAAATAAACAAACAAACTCTTTGGTGTTTTGATTGGATTTTCTTTTGAAGGACAATTTAACCAAACTGAAGCGTTTTATCGCTATTCCTAAATTGACATACTCGTTTATTAAAAATATATTCACAATATATGAACAAAGTTTTGTAGCTAAAGAGGGTTACAATTAAATATTTTCTGCCAAATTAAATTACGCGACAAAGTTTTAATTATTTACCATCACTCTTTGATGTTAAATGTTAATTGTGCATTATTGTATGGATCGGACTTTGTTTTTAATACTATAATATTGTTGTAGTTGAAGCAAATGTAAGCGATCCATTGAAGATTACTCCATTGTTGAAACAAATATTGACGCCAAAGAACCCTTAGAATGGCCGAAGAAAGACCCATGCACAGATGAAAAACACAAGACAGCAGGCTCAGTGGTTTAAAATCGCGATAGTACACACATAAATATATATATATATATATATATATATATATATNATATATATTCACTCCCACAACCAACATTATTTTCCTCACCGCAAGAAATTTCTTAATTTTTTCGTCTAAAATGGCCTGTCTTTTCAATCTCTCGCCCATGTTTTCTTGGGAGTCGCCTGAAAATAAAACATGGCAGCAGTGATACTCTTTTTTTTTTACTAGGAGCAACAACCTGACAAATGCTGGGCACACTTCTAATTATTTGCATTGCAACAATGTAACAATTCCTGTTACACTACAGCATGAGAGGTGAAACAATATAGTCAATAGTTAATGTGCATTTAAATATATTTTATAATAACTTCACTAATGATGTAAATTCTAGGGAGGAAAATTGTGTTATATTATTATTGTTATTAGACCTTCTTATAAAACACACATTTCAATATTAGTTATATAATTCAAGTTCTTATAAACATATTACAATGAATAAGTTGACAGACTATAAACTATTACAATATTAGATAACATTTTAAATTAAAAACTGTTCCAACGCCTCCACGACAAACATCAAAGCAATTAGTTTATTAAGGAATCAATCATAACTTCTCTTGTTAATAATTATAGAGGTTGTGCGAATATTTGGCAAAAGAGATGTGTCTACACATCGTTCCGTAAAGATTGTGAGATTGTAGAAACTCCTTTCACTACCCTGTCTGTATTGATTCATAACGGAAGAACTAAAAAAAACTCTATCAAGACACTCTATCGAGTAGATTACAACATTTTGTTTTTGATAAACAATTAATGCTTTCTTTCGTATAGGGATACGTTATCTTTAACTTATAAATGTTTTGTATCAATATTCCTCCACCGATATCGTAGCATGTTGAAATCCCTATCTAATGTATTGACGTAAAATAGGGTTTTATTTTTCAAACATCTATTCAAAAACAAATTCGAGCTTATTTAATTAACAAATAGTTACAAAATTACTAGTTGAGATGATCTTAATTGGCAAAGTAAGACAGATCTAAGGTGCGAGTAGAAAAGAAAAGTTATTTAAAATATCATTAATTTATATCAAAAGAACATACAAAGAATCACGACGTAAAATATCTGTAAAACGTTACATGTGAAGCTTGCGGAGATAAAAAAAAATTAGACTCAACAATCAAATACATTCTAATCGTATTCTAATTTTTGAATTTTCTATTAAAGCTGAAAACTTTCTTTTTATGTATTCTGTAGTAGCATTTAAATTGAAGGGTCGATAGTAAAAGTTCTATCTTTAAATACGGCATGTGAAATTTGATACTAGTGTGGGATGAACAAATTTTCAAACTAAAAAAAACACACAGAATGTTATGGTAAGTAGACAGCACTTTCTCGCCAAGCACCTTAAAATGTCAATAGTTCAACCTAAAAACAAGTACATTTTAAAATAAATCAATCTTTATAGAATCTATTTACGCCTACATAATTATATAGATGTTATATTTTAGTGGAACATTTAACTTATGTCTTTTGATTTTTCAGAAGTTTTGTAATGTTAATGTCATAAATGTGACACTCGGAAACCAAGTGACCCAAGTGATCGACACAAGAGGATCCAAGTGGTGGAGACCATATAAATTAAGCGATCGTCAATAATTTGATCAACAATTGAGATAAAAGTTAACAATAGCAAACTTTTAGAAAGAAATGGCCAATATTAAGTAAATATGGTATCTGTTACAATTAAACCAGATAACTAAATGACACTCTCTAAGTAGTTACCTATGTAACATAAATGTTGTACAAAAGAGGGTCTAAGTGCAGTAGGGTCTACCTATAAAGTTTGGTCAAAATTCATTTACTTCGATGTGGTTACGTTTTTAGTCGAATTTGAACGGCATTTTTGAATATTTAGAAATTTCAAACTTTTTTTAAATTTCCCGGGACGGAACTCTCAATACTCAGGCAGACATAACACCAAATTCATAGAGATTTTTATTCTAACAAAAATATTCAAAAGCTACACTAGTAATAACCATCATAATTTGAAAATAATAAAGCGTAGATTTGATATCAATTGTGAGAATATAGTAAAGTGAATGGTATAATCTTTAACAAAGTACCAACTCTTGGAAATGCTCTTCAAAGGATGTATTCAAATATGCGTATGTTTTCCTAGTAAAATATTTTTTTAAGGAACAACAAAAACGTGGGGAAGGACAACACACAATTAGAAATCTTTTGCAGATCAGTGGCTCCACAATATGGTTAGTATGACAACCGAAAGCTAAGTGATTGTGCCACTCATGGAATTAAATAGTAGCTAACCGCAGCCATTGTATTGCGTCCTTAAATGCATTTAGATGAAAAATATACTTAATGAGCAATCCAATTTTTTAAAACAAGCAAAAGGTGCATACAAACTCCTTTAAAATAAACTTTTTTATGTATTGCTTGTTTGATTAGTAAAACACACGTAAGTGTGCATTAATCAGTCTCCTCTGTTGACTCTGAAATATAAAAATAGGCATCAACATAACTAAACATAGCTGGACCATTAAGCCACACATATTGCTGGTAAAATGTAGACCGGTTACTGAAAAGGTACATATTGTTATTTTAAAATGTAACATAATTATAATTCTTTAAGGAAGGATTTAATAAGAATAGCAAGAATCCTAATAAAATAACCCCATAAAAATATAAACCAAGATAAATATAGACATTTGAAAATTAAAACAAAAGCCATATTTAAGGGTGAAATGAAAGAGAGCGAAATTGTTGGGAAACACACAGATAAGGGAGGCCAGACGAATAGAGAGAGATACTAAAAAAAATGGGTGCGTGGATAGAGAGGTGGATAGATGTATAAAGACACAGACAAATAGCCTACAGAGAAACAATGAATGTGTTTAGAGAAAGAGATGGCCAAAGTTTGATGGAGAGATGAAAAGTTGAGAGGCAACAGAGAGGGGAGGCTGGCTAGAGATATAATTAGATTAATAGGGGGAGATGTGGATGGATTTTTAGCACCACGTTTTACTACCCATGGAATAAAGTTAGATACAGAGGAAGAAGGGATCAAAAGCAAGGGAGTTTCATGGTTGAAAGAGACAGGATTAACAGAGATAAAGAGTGAACTCGGGCGCTCAAACACATGCGTGTGTATTGGGAGAGGGGAGTGAGGGAGGTCTAGTGGTGGGATAGTGTAAAAAAGGGGGGGAAAGAGATATAGGGCTGTTATATTCAATCTTTTTTGCTCACGTAATGCCAAATATAATTTCTCTTAAACTTTGTAAAACCATAGTTGTTTGTACATAATGCAAATTATAAGTATTCTAAACTCTACAACTAAAATAAATAAATGGCCCTCCCAAATCGTATGTACCTATGTCCGGTTCATATAATAATTTACTGTATATGTTACTTTGTAATTTTACATACCGCCTAAACTGTATGCGTACCCCAGGTTGAATACCACTACAATAGGGGAAGGATAAAGATTGACTAAAAGGATAAATACGGGTGGTAATATGTATTGCCTTTGTCAGGTTCAGAAAGCATCCGACAAAGTCATATTATAGGGTCGGATTGCTATAAGAGGAACCTCTATCACTAACTAACCGTAGAGTTGTTGGCATTTAACACACAAAAGAGGCCACCGTACTTTACATCTTTATGAAGAGTGACATATAAAGAAAACATGTCTTGGCATACATAATATACATGAAATTAGTCTTTTTGTTAACTGCCAGTTGTCTGATAGGTTTTTCTTACAGTGAGTTGACTAAAGTAATTCAATGCCACTTTGCGTTAGCGTTTTGCGTGGCAAAATTGCCTCAAAGATGACTGTGAGAAGCTACTGCCCCCTTTAATGTTGGCCGTTTTTTATGACAAGTTTTATAACTATTAAAACCAGGTACGTATCTATCAGCCTCTCTAATGTGTTTGATCGCTGTGTCAATTGAGGACAATTTAAATCACTTGCCAAAGTGAATGAACTCTTTTATTAGGAGAGGGATTATAGGCAAGACCGGATTTCGAACTGTACAGGTTCCGGGGCGGTAAATAATTAGAGTCGCCCACCTTAAACAATTTATTTTACAAAGTTCCAACATTATCATTTTTTCTTTACAAAATTATCTGTTAAAATCGGTGATAAAGATGTTATTTAAATCAGGAAATATTGTCCACCCCAGTATAATTATTTGCCCAAAACAATTTTTTTTACTATAAATACACCCTTCTTGCTAAAACCTTAGGAAAATGCTATAAGAAAAAAATACCAGAATGTGTTCAATTGTGTCCACACCACGGTCGTATACACAATACACAGATCAGGAAACTTCGGTGGTGGGGATCACTCATTTAATGAAACTAATTGATATAACTCTATGTGAACCCAATAGATTTGCTGCGATCTAAAGATGTTGTCTAAGTTTTGAAAATCACAGTCTGGATTATTTGTTTGCTGCACGTGCCATAAGTAACTAAGTAATATTTTGTCAGAAATTAATAAAAGTGGATATAAGTTTTTTATATAGATTTTACATTTAATGCAATGTATAGATCCAAAATAAATGTATGTGTTATTATTGCAAGAGTTTGTGGAGGC
Organism: Timema shepardi; assembly: GCA_902151425.1. Classification (NCBI taxonomy): domain Eukaryota; kingdom Metazoa; phylum Arthropoda; class Insecta; order Phasmatodea; family Timematidae; genus Timema; species Timema shepardi. The sequence goes on from CABFVX010000799.1 coordinate 202,330, forward strand.
TATTGATTTGTGGAGGGCCTTGGGGGGTCGCACCTGTATCCCTCCCTTAAATCCAGCCCTGATTGTAAGAACGTCATTGAGTGGATTTCCAACTGTCAGAAAAGACCAAAGCTACCGCTAACGAACTATATCACTTGCAAGACCACAAGAAACACTTTGTCAGGGTAAGGTAAGAGAAGCAACTGTTATTGGTGAATTCTTGGTGTATGTGTAATTCAATGGAGGATCTGTAGGTACGTTTGTTTTGAGGGAAGAGAGGAAATTACGGCGTTGAGGAATACACTCCTGTTCAAAAGGTTCAGACAAAACATCCCTCTCTTAGCCTCCCCGGTCAGGTTCAAGCACAGAATGTGTGTGACACATCAGGAGGAAGGCCCGCCAGGTGCTCAAACCGGGCCTAATATCAAGGGGGAACCTCTCTTTTTGTAATATATGGCTTCAAATACGGCGAAATCTTATTTGTTTAGGGGGCAATTAGCAAAAAAAAAAAGAGGGGGGTGTTTGAGAGCCTGGGAACCATTTTATGTCAAATGTCTAGAAAATATTTACAATGGCTTTCATTTTGACTTTTTAATTGGACTCTTCTATAAGCTATTTGGAGTAGTATTGCCCATACAACTTTTGAAATTTGAATTCCTCTCGAAGCAATTTAGAATGGTCTACCCTTAGAAGTAAAGGCCTATTATAGAAGCTATTTAAAGTGGTCTTCCACTATAAAAAAAAGAAACTTTTTCTCGTGTCATTTTCGAATGGGCTATTTTTTTTAGTAGACTAGTTATTTTCACGCTGGATCTTTAAGTTTTAAATAAATGTGATTTTTAATAAAGGCTTCAATTTCTAGGTAAAGAGTTTTATTTGTATTTGAGCACGATTTTAAAAGTTTGAAAAAGCTCAAGTTTATACATGACTATTTTTTATTGTTTGTTTTATCAGCTAAAACTTCGTTACGTTACGTTAGCCTGAACCCTCCCTCCCTCAAGTCACGCAGAGTAGCGCTACGATGGACCCCTCCTCCCCTCAAGGGCTTTACGTAATACATGTATGGCCCCTAAGTATTTAGATTGAACTTGATTTATTGACCTGCTCTCTTTGTGTGTACCGAAAAAATTATAGACTCCGTGAAATTTCCAAACAAGAAGGACAAGACAACACCGAATCAAATATGTAATAATGTGACATATGTTAGTAGTTTATCTATAGGAAGCCCCATCTGGTGGGCTGGACATGCACTATTCTTTAATACAGATAGGCATTTTATTGATTGTCATTCATATTTTATTTGGTACTTTTTTCATCTTATACATTGTTTTTAAACTTTTGAATCTGTATCTTGGACCCAGGCCATTGGAAGTCCCGGACCCGGTACCATGGTACCAACAGTCCCCTCCCCCTCCCCCCTCCTCGTGACGGTCCTGTTAGTAGAGCTAGCTAAAGATTATATCAGCACACTACTTTCAAACCAATCTAACATATATCTAATATTACACTGCCAGTCTTAGAGCTTCTGGATATCTAATATTATTATTTATTTGAGGTATTTAACGTACACTTTCTGAACCGACTGATTATAGCAGCATACGAGAATTTCTACGAACGAGAACGAAAGGGCATACCAATTTTTCCGGGAAAGGTATTTTTTCCATACCTTCCAGGGTTCTTTTAGATGCAACAATCGACATGGGAACGAACGGCCTTAATTCCCCTCCGAAGGAAGCTGTGTTACGGTTTATTAACGCCCAGGGAAGATTCCGTAGACCCCAGTTAGGTTTGAAGTTTTAGCCCACGAACATCGTGTCCTGAGACGAGAGCTTTACCCCAAGACCACCGAGGTCGACAACTACCCATATATAACAGGAGGAACCCGTATAAAATAAGTAATATCTTCATCGGCCCTGCCCGGAATTGAACCAGGATCCTTTGAACTTGTGGTCGATCGTTCTAAACAATTATCCATGGGGGTTTACAGGTTCTCAGTTCAACCCCATGGGACGGTGTTTTGAATGAGTTAGTTCGTTTGTGAATGGAGTTTGTCAAGGTGCCTGAAATAATTAGCAAATACAGGCACCGAGGGTGTTCTGTTAGTTTGTAGTTCGTGCGCTAACATGGCCTTATGTTTGAAACGTGACGTCAGACTCGCCGATAAAATTATGTAAATATAAAGTAGAAGCTTTACAGGGTGTAAGGCAAAACTGAAGGTAGGGCTAGGTGAGGGGCTAGAACTCTCGGCTCTTAATCGATTAACCAGTCTTTGCTCTTGAACGACTTCTATGAAGTTGAGTGTTTCCAGAACGGGTTTTTATACATCTTTACCTCAGACGTATTTTTATACAGCTATATTTAATATAATATATATATATATTTCTATCCTGCTTCAATAGTTTTAAGAGTCAATGCTTAGCCCGGGGTCTAATGGTCAAAGTTCCTGGCTACGGATCTAGAGGTACCGGGTTTGATACCCAGCGCTTCCAAAACTTTTCTGTGAAGCATTGGGTCAGGAACGTGGTCAAATTCAACCTTGTGAGGACAAATAAGAAACTGCTCCGGTTCAGAAAACTAGGAATAACGTTTGGAGGGCTCATTGTGCTGACCACATGACAACCTCTATCCACAAATGTTGGCATTAACAGTAGTAGCCCCTCGGTCAGTATAGCTTGTTTGTGGGCTCATACCATGGTATTTTGGGGTTGCTTAGCCAATACTGGCACTGGAGCGCACTAGTAAATAGATAATTAAATAAAATGCTAGTTAGAATACGGTAAACATATGATTTTACACCGCGTCTTACTAAATGCCCAATCCATCAGTATAATTCATCTAATGGGTATGAATGGGTAAAGTATGATTTTGAAGAAATATGGCCGCATTTGCGTGAAAGAGAGAAGAAGTGGAAAACCATTTAGGGAAAAAAAACACCTTTATGCATATCTAGCCAGGATTCAAGCCCCGACCTTTATGTCACTGAACAACCAGACCATATACGTTTAGTGCCTTATCCCGCGTGCCCGCCAATGCGGGTGATGCGGTAAAAAGAATCGTGGAACAGTACAGCTGTCTTGGCCCAGTGGAAAGAAATATTGGCACGCATTAAAAACTATCAAGGTTATTGTTGGTGGGAAGGGTTGGGGGGTAAATTTGGGACCAATATTCTGAGTGAGATCTAGCCCTTCCTACGCCGCTGTGTGTTTATCTGCAGTGATGGAAGGGTGACCAAACCCCCTTCACTGGGAAACATTTTCAAGGAAAGTTTTTTTTTACTGAGCCTGAGTATTTTATTCCTTCAGAGATACAGGTATATGCACTGGTAGCCAAGTGGTATAAGGAACAAGTTTTTAAATAAACTGGACTTCCAAATATGAGGCGATCAAAGTTTGAATCTCGGCCAGGTACACACTCTTCCTCCCAAATGTGGGTGTGTTTCCTCTAAATACCTTCCTCATCCCTAGCCCATTGGCGTGATTAAATCGGGATAGCCCGAACGGGTAGTAAGATGTGGTGGTGGGGGAATTATACCTTAGATCAGTCAGTAGAACGTATGAATAAAAATTAGTATACATTAATTTTGACTCACGGTAGGCCTAAGGTCTGGAAATGTATAACTGTTAAATTTGGTTGGTTACTATTCTTTAGTTGATAAAGTGATGTTATTGGGCTGGTAAATTTTGTTTGGTATAAATATGGAAGGAAAAAAATGTGTTTAATAAAATATTTTGCTTCCATTATTTTCCCTAATCTCCTATTAACGAACACAGGTTGCTTTGACCCTAAACTGCCTTCCCTGCCACAGATTTACCTGGTTCGAGTAAAAAAAAAGAAGAGTCAAAGCATCTTCCATTGTATTATTGAGATATTTAAAATACAAATATTCCGAAATAAATTATAAAAAAAACTTACACTATTTAGCTTTGAGCAATAATAGTTTTACAGCTCATACGTTTTAACCCAAGAGTTAATTATCGGTTTAATTTTATTTATTTTTTGCCCCATGTCTTACCACCCGTCCAGGACACACGCATTTAACTACATTTATTTAGTTGCGAGAAGGTAGAATTTGAGAGGAAATGAGCCTGCATCAGTGTTTGAGGGAGTCTTGTAAACAATTTAGGAAAAAAACACTCCCATTGAGCTCTTCCAGGCTATGAACCCCGATATCCACGTCACGATCAAACCAGACTACATGAGCTTAGCGCTTACCCCACGTACTCTTCAGTGTGAATAAAGGGTTAATCCAAGGAGTTAGACAGACAGAGTAGTGAAAGGAAAGGTATCTGCTCCACGGAAAAGTCATAGTGGTAAATTAATATGGATACCCCCACCACCACCCCCAAACACGCTACTACATTAGGTTGATAACCTTGACCTCCCCGTCACCATAAATCCCCTTTATCGCGAGTCGACCTCTTAAAACACGTGACCATTGATAGTTGTTCCTGAACTTACAAATTTACCTCTATTTAGACTAATACTGGGTTGGGTGTCCCCCCACACCTCTTTCCTCACGAGTCATGACGTGTTAGTATAGTTCAACCCACACCGGTCGTCCCTTGGTATAAATGTCAAGCCCAGTTTGTCTGGACTACCATTGTCAGGGAAGTCGGGGTTTGAATCCCGAAAAGGGTGTTTTTTCCTAAATAGTTCACCACTTTAAATTTACATTTACTTTTAAGTCTAGTCCACTCTTCCCCGCCACAGTATAGTAATTAATATATAGAGTGGGGCCAAAATAGTTATACGATTATTAAGTTGTAAACTAACACTTTTTTTGAAAAATAAAAAATCACTAGCTAAATAAAAGAAAACTATATACTACAATTTCTCACTTTTTAAAGATAATTTCACTCAGGTGAGCTCCACCAGACGTCAGGCAAACCTCATCACGTTGTCACCACTTTCCTCACCAAAGATTGTCTAATTGTTTCCACCCCCCCTCCCGTGCATTCATATAACCCAAACGGGTGGAGAGACGTGGAGTTATAAAAAAATATTACAGTCCGTTCGCGGTAGCTTTGTTTTTACATGGTAGTCGAAAATTTATTAATAAAAATTTGTTCCGTATTATTTACTCTTTGCAAATATGACTAATGGGAATCCACGTCACTTGTCAACATCGATAGAACATATTTTCAAGGAGAATGAATACGAAACTTTAAAAAAAAATCTCACCCAAGTTTGTGAGTTCAATTATTTTTTTGGTCACTGCTTCTTAATACTCGTTCGGGTCATACACATATGAACGAATTACGTTACTGTGTTAGGAATCAGAAAGGTAGAGTTTCATTTAGTGTATTCGCATTTGCGTGAGGGGAGAGTCGAGTAATATTTAGGATACACCACACTCAGTACACTCAACCATGATTCTAACCCCAATCTCGCTAACATCGGGAGTCTAGTCTATTGCGAGAATGGCGCCTTATACCATGCAGCCATCCAAGTGGATCCAGCTGGATACACTAAGTCTCCCTCTCCCCAATGGTTTACCCACATCCCTCCACGAAAATGTGGATACATATCCTGTAAGCCCTACCATCCTGCTAGTGTTTCCTAGTAGTGTAGCTATACGGATATCCTGGACGGGTAGTTAGACGAGGAGCTGGTACGTGGAACGTATTCTCGGCATAGACGCCACAGGGTTTGGACAGCCCTGGATGGCGCCGGGCATCTGTGACTTGATCTAGTGTATCGAGTCGCGGAGAGCAGCAGACGCCGCTGCAGTATCTAACTGCGGTCACAGCGCGCCGGGCCGACAGACCGGCATCGTTACGCGGCTGGACGCCCCGAGGGGCCACTTGCATTGTATCAAATACCATCTTGGCTATCTTTAGTGTTTTTTTATCACTGCATCTTACTACCCATTTAGATTAATATGTGATAACTACGCTAAAGTAGTAGGGATGAGAAAAGCTTCATGTATAAGATGTGTACCCGCATTTGCATAGAAAGAGAGTGAAAAACATGTATAAAAAAAGGGCAGCTTACTGGGATTAGAAACTTGATCTCCCCTTCATCGGTAGTCTAGTCTATTGCAAGAGTGACTCCAAAGCCATTCGACCACTGAAGCGGGTCATCTTTGTTTTTATATGACACCATTTACAAAAGGGAAATGATTAATTAGGATCAATTAAAAAAAATTATCACACAATCGTACAAACGTTTTCAGATAGTATATTTATAGTTTGGAGAGAAATAAATCAAAATTAGGTTTTTAGGAAACTTCCTAATACTGAATAATAAGAGAAACTGGAGATTCTAGCTAACAATACTGAATACTAACAGAGGCAACACTGGAGACTCTAGCTAACAATACTGAATACTAACAGAGGCAACACTGGAGACTCTAACTAACAATACTGAATACTAACAGAGGCAACATTGAATATTCTGTCTCTGCCATAATAATTGGATTAACATTTAATGAAGGGATACCACCCATGGACTCCAGAACTGGAGTGGATGGCGTGGGTACATATCCCCGCCCCCTTGCTTTTTTTTTACAGGTGGAAAGGGGAAAGTAATGGTATTGGACAAATTGTTTATCAAGTTACTTATGATTTTCGTGACCACTGAGCAGTTGCACTGAACAAGAGTGATTAAACTAATATTTGATCTCAAAATTCACAGTTTTTAACACAATATAAAAATATATTAACGTTTTTATGTTGTTAAATAAAAGTTAAAAGTAAAGCAATGAGAAATACAAATAAAAACAAAATTGGTCCCAGCCTTAGGTTTTGTGAAAGAATTATTTGGCAAATAATTTGCACCAATAAGCTTGGATCAATTATATTAGTTCTCCACATGTCCGATAGATGCGTCATGCCTGGTAAGTGCGCATGTTAGACAATAATATTTTCGTGAGTTGTGTCTTGTGTAGCCTGTGCTATGAGGCCACGTAATTTGTTTATAGTTATAGACACTAGCACGTCTGATTTTCCTCCGTTTTTACACTGTGTTTCATTAACTGTGTATTGTGTAACCTATACTATGAGGACACGTAATTTTTTGTACAGTTATGTATACACTTGCATGTTTGAGTTTTTCTGATTTTAGACATTACTTTGTGTGAGAACGATAGAAGTTTTTGCATGCCTAAAACAGTGTCGTTACAACCAATTTCGACGACTAAGAGCTCATTTATGTAAGTGAAGGTTAATAATTGAAAACATTGAGAGAAAAAGTGGAGAAGACTGCAAATGCAACAAGTGTGAACTAATGTTCGAATTTTTTTTTCTGTTTAAAAAATCAAAGTGAATTCGGAAGTTAAGAAAAACAATTTCCCACTATAATTTGTTAATACGTTAGACGTTAGTAAATTTCATTATTTAAAAAAAAACATTAAAAGGTTTTAAAGAATAAAGAGTGCTTCAAAGTTTCTGAAATACAAAATGTGTTAACAATGTTCTACCGGCCTGGTTGAAAGAGTTACTACTACGTTTTAAAGCTTTGAGTAGTGTTGTTAATTTGTTTTTTTAATATCTTTGTGTAGTTAAGATTTTATTTACTTCAGTTTTTTTTCTATGATTATTTCTTGCTATAAATAGTAAACGGACTATATTACATTTTGTCAGTTTTACTGATAGTTTACTGATAATTTCTATTACATTTTCTCTAGATCTAGCTGCTGTATTTTAATCCTATAATTAAATGTAAGGGGTGTAAGCCCTATTATCATCTCTTCTTACCAGTCAACCTAAATTCAAGAGCAACCTCGAAATCATTATCTACCACACAGATAAGTAGGCTAATATATTAGTTTTGGAAATGTTGAATCCCGTCGCCACTCCAGTTCTTCAACTACCACCTAACAATTTCAAATTTTAAGATTTAATTGGATATCTTCAGAAGTCCTTATATTAGCTTGCCAAATTTAAATTTTCTATTATAACTACAAGTTTTTTCTTTTTATAGCCTCCTTTTCATTATTTCCCGAGGTCCTATGTAAAATTTAAAATGTTTAGACACTTATGGCTCTTTAGCTTAGTCCTTTTAATTTCCTTCCGAATTTCAGTTTTATAACACAAGGTGCAGTAATTTATTCTATTAGTGTTAGAAAATTTAAACACCCAATTTTATAACTACAATTTAGAAAGTTCAATTTTTAAGACTTATTTGGTTATCTCGATTTATCCTTCTACCTGACTTCAAAATTTAAATTTTCTGCCATGCCCAAAAGTTTTGTTTTGGTTTATACCCTCCCCTCTTCTTTTTCATGGGGCCCCACTTAAGAATGTTTTTAAGAATTTTATAACTAATTTGAGTGGTCCCTTTAACTGCCTGATAAATTTCAACTTTCCACCATACTGATAGTTAGTTATTTCTATTAGTTTTGAAACCCCCCTCCCCCTCCCCTTCCTCTCATACTCTTTTCTCCAACTCACTCTTAGAAACTAAAGATTTCAAGATTTATTTGATTACCTGGAGTTGTCTTTCTATCCGTGTACCAAATTTTAATTTTATACTTAATCTTTTAAAGGTTCTTGTTTTAACTATACAGGCCCCATTTCCTAGAGCCCCATTTTTAGAATTTTCTGGTTATATGAGGTAATCCCTTTACCTTCCCGCGAGATTTAAACTTTCCGGCTTATTTGTGAGCACCTCCTCTTTTTCTGAACACAGACACATTTACTATAAATACTAGTCGAGTATAAGTACCCATTCGGGATATACGTATACATTAAATAAGCTAATGGAATAGATATGAGGAAGATAGAATTTTATAGGAAATGTACACGCATTTGCGTGAAGGTAAAGGGGGAAACCCTTTAGAAAAAACATCTTGACACCGATGTTGGCCTTAGGACTGCTTTTAAAAAGATATTAGGCCCATATATAATATATATATAAATTATAAAAGAGCTAGGCCCTTGCATAATATATTCATATTAATTTCAGTAAACATGCATATCCACTTCAGTAGTCACATGAGCAAAGGTGTTACTCTCATAATAGGCCATACTGTGGATGACGGAGAGATAGAGGTTAGAATCTCGGTCAGGTGTACAGAGGGTGGTTTTAACTAAATTATTTTAAACTCTACCTCTAGGAAAATACGGGTACAATTCCTATAAATATAATATTCCTCATTTCTAAAACTATTAGTGTAATTAGTAAGGCGTACAACCAGAACGTGCAGTAAGACGCGGTGTTAAAAAAACTACAAGCTCATGGCACACCGAATAAAACAATTATATATGCAATGTAGCGCCTAGAAGTTAGGTGGCCGCATGGACTAAACGTTAATCCTGTATATTATCGTTTACCTGTGATAGGGTGGTTAGGGTGTGAATCCCGGCCGTGTGAATCGAGAGTTTTTAACTAAATTATGTTCCACTTCCAGTCTCCCTCTACACTAATCCGGATATATTCCCTCTAAATGACACTTACTCATTCCTACCCCACTCACGTAATTAAATGTGAGTATCCCAACCATGTTCAGGGGAAATACATAATAATATAAAAATAGCCAATGAAAAACAGACCCATTTTTACACTTAACAAACATACAAGAAAAATATACAAATTTGTAACCACATTAAAATCCCTCTTCTTTTACTGTATGATTACATTAAATCATGTTATGAATGTTATGAATTTGCACAAATGTGGATACACTTCCTTCATATTCTATCTTCCTAATTCCTTTCTCATTTGTGTAAATATACGACTAGGCCGGAAAGGTATTAGATAGCTAAACACTCAAGTATTTTAAATGTAAACTTGTCTACAACATGTCGTAATACCCGGTCGGTATTTTCGCACTTGAATGTAGAGAAGATAATTTCAGGATAAATGTACCCTCATTTACGTGGGGGAAGAGTAAGAAGCAATTTATGAAAATAATACCCTTAGTATGTTCGGCTATGATTCAAATGTCGCTTTACAGCCTCGGCAGCAAAGCAAATTAGACAAACATTGCGAGGATAAGAACTAGGTGAGCTTCTTTATCTTGCCAGGACCTATGTGACCTTGGTGGTGAAACATAATGTAATCTTATTTGGTGTTAGTGTTTAAGTGCTGGAATTGGTGGTCTTTGCGTGGATTTAATTAGATAAAATGTTAGTTAAAATTACCGCTTCAAGCGCTCCTAGTCGAGCATGTCAGATATGGTATATCCGTTTTATAAAGGCATGAACATTTGTTAGTTCCTTTGCTAAAATAATTTGATAGCTATAATCTATCCTTCAATTTGAAAACCTTTCCTGAAAATTCAAAAGCTACGAATACATAAGAGTTATGATTTTAAATGTCATGTGATGTGTTCTGAAGCTTTCACTTTTGACAGATGGAGTCAATACAAACAGTTGAAAGATAAATATGGTGCCGGGAAACTTTGGTCTAGATCTCTCTTCTACAATTTTATCTACATTCTCTTAAATCGTCTTCAAGACGCGAATAAAGTATGAACTACAATTTATGTTAGTGAATTACTTTATTATAAAGTTTTATTTGAAATGAAAGTGAAGTTTGTTGATAACTTTCGATTAATTATTAGACTATATAATTATGTTCATGTTTTTCAAAATGAACAAGATGGCAATGATAGTAATTTGTGAGCATATAAAAATTATGGCACTCAAGCCAATTTATAAATAGTAACCCGAGAGTATGAAATCTTACTATTGAGTTTATTTTAAAGTTTGGTTTAATTTTGTAAGGCACAGTTGAATCTTTATACTGGTATGATTTCCTATCTCAAATGGTTGGGAAGACGTATAAGGTGTTGGTTGATTAGAATCCCAATAAAAAAATTAGCGAGTGTTCGTCAAGTCAAATGCCTTGACCAATTCCAAACATTATACATATTCATCCCGATGCTCCTAAAGACGCATTGTACGATCAACCTTTTACGCCGTCCAATTTATAATGCTAGGATCACGATCTACCTTAACGTTCGTACTTAACTTTCACGTAACGTAACGTAACGTAACGTAATGTCAAGGTTGTATTTGTGTTTTTAAATGGAAGCCATCACGATGCAGTTGACTTGACGTTCACTTAAGTTAAGAGTTGTCCAGGGAGAACTTTCACGTTAAGTGAACGTTCAGTGAAGGTATCACGTGTTGTAGCCAGCCAAGCAAGTTGCAAGTGACATCAACAGGACTTGTTTTCAAACAGTCCAAATCCATTATCTGTGTTTTAATCGAGTTGTAACGTTAGTTCGTGATTGCTGATCGCACACTAGTTTCTTTACATTAAGTGAACGTTGCGTTAGGACGTTAAGTTGATCCTGATCCTAGCATAAGTGCGTCCTAGTCCTCTTGGAACGGCCTTGAAGACACGACCGGTGGAATTCTAGGCTAACTCCTCCATCATTAACCCCACCCCCCACCCCCAATATCACCCTCTTCAAACCGTCCTTGGCTCTACAATGCGCAAGTCTGTGTGAGGCTCAAAATTGATTTCCAAAAATGCAACGTGGATGGAAGATTAATGACAGACATTGGTTCCTGAAACATTCAATGTCTATCTTTCCCCCTTCCCCCAATAAACTCACCGTGCTCTTCAAACATTTCCGCCGTCATGTCGGCCCGGCAGAAGGGATACGTCTCTACTTCCCTCTATCCCGCCATCGGAGGAAAACTAAAACTCAAAAACGAGCACTAATTTGCACCTGACCTGAGCCACAACAAAAACACGTCACCCCTCCCTAACCCCTTTGACTTTCCCTAAAACCACGTGACTTGCTGACGTCATGCGGAACAGACAGCTTCTCTTCCAAGACTACCAACCTTGCAAAATGTTGCCCTGGGCCCGGACGAGGGAAAATCAATGGGCGAGATTCGTCGCCTTCGTGAGTGCGAGTGGGACAGAGAAACGGACAAAGAGATGGAAAGAGAGCGCGATGTCGAAAGGGGGTAAGACGAGAAGACCAAAGCGTGGGCTTATAAAGGAGGGAAAAGTAACCGAGAGAAGTGAAGAGCGACCAGCTTCAGTGACCGAATGGTCTCAGGCGTCATTCTCGTGTTAGACCGGCCTGCTGAAGACAGGGAAATTGGGGTTTTAATCCCGGTCGTGTCTACTAAGGGTGACGATTCCTAAATGGTTTTCCACTCTGCCTCTGCGCAAATTCAGCTACACTTCCTTTAAATTTAACCTTCCTCATCCCTATCGCATTAGAGTAATTAGTACATAGGTGTATAACCCGAATGGGTAGTAAGACTCGGTGCTAAAAAAAGAATCAGGTTCACTGTCCTGGTGAGCACCCTATATGAAATCCCCCACCCCCACTCGTATATTAAGTTAACTTTCTATATTTTAAAATTATATTATTGGTGCTCTAAAATGTTCCCAGGCTAAATAAATATCCTTGGTTATCAGTACTTTTAAAAATATATTAAAAATAATATTAATCCGGACCAAACATTAGTTTCAGTACATTATCTGTGATTATAGTGCATTAACTGTTGACAGCTCTACAAGTTATAGCTGGACCATACCACTATTTGAGGGGGAGGGGGGAAAGGGTTTTCTACCTACATTGGATCGTGGCTATGACTGATGAGAAAGGGTGAATTGAATCTCTCCCCTTACCCCAGCCTACTCCCTAAGAAAACACCCTTGGCCATGGGTTACAGTATTATAATGTCACTTCCCAAAATTCCAGAATCTTGCCTACTTCACTGGCATCTATATAATGTCCCTGGTCATCAAAGCCATGAGTATTAGTCTAGTAATAAATTATTTTAGTTTAAAAAATAATATTAAGCTGAAATATTATTAAAAACAGAAATATTGATTGTAATCGCAATAAAATAGCCGAAATTGAATCACTTTAACAAGTTACACACCTGCTTTCGCTGGCCACATGGTCTAAGGCATTACTGTCATGTTAAACTATACTACCGTGACAGGGAGATATCGATGTTCAAATTCCAGTCGGCTGTATCTAGGATGGTTTTAACATAATTTTCCACTCTCCCTCCACGCAAATGTGAGTAAACTTACTCTAAATTCAACCTTTCTCATCCATAACTCATTAGTGTAACTAGTGCATATGTGTATAATCTGAACTGGTAGTAAGACGCAGTTCTAAAAGAAAGTTACATGCACTGGTGGTCATGCGGTATTACATATCAAGCTTGAAATATACTGTATGTATTAGTGATGGGGAGGTCTGGATTCAAATTCCAGCGGGTGTGCTGAGTTTCTGGTTCCTAAATGGTTTTCCAATCTTCTTGCTCAAAAATTTTAGTACAATCTCTTTTAAAATATAGCTTCCTCATTCCATTAGTATAGAAATTTGGATAGCCATAAGACTCGGAGCACAAACAAAGAAATTGGTTTTTGTATTCATAAAAATATATATTAACCTTTTGACGTTAGATTTTCATTTTAATTTGCGTAAAAGATTTCTTTAGTATCCTTTAAAAATGAAAATGCTACCTAAGACAATGCAGCAGCATTTTTGCATCCCTCTCGCCTCCACCCCCTGCTTATTTTTATCCAAAGTCGTCTGTAACATCCTTCTTTTGTCTAACACTGCTTTCTTCTCGTGGCAGTGCCAAGACAAAATCATCAGGGTGAGGGGACTTGCAAAATTATTTTTTAAATCTTGACATTGAGGGCCTGGCAGACAGACAGACGGGTGGACGCTCTCCCTTCTCATACTTTCGTCGTTTGTCTGACGTCATAGGACATCCATCCGTTTCTAGAAAGAAAAGTGATGATGGTTTAGGATCTTCGGACTCTCTTCAATTCTATCTATATCGGTTTCCATTTTTCTTTACATCTCTTCGGTTTTCAAGCGAGCTCCATGCAAGTAAACGCGAGTAATTATTTCTACTGCACATGGTTAGTATCAACGTTTATAATTAGATTTGATGCTGTATGTTTGAAAGGCAAATAACCCGAACGGGTGCTAAAATAATCGGTTTGAGTACCCATCCAGGTTATCCGGATGTCTACATGTATGGGTTATATTTGAGTAGGGTATAATTTAGAATAAATATATAATTACATTCACGCGGAGAGAAAGAGAAGTATAAAAACCAGTTTAAGAAAAAACACTTCTAAGTACACCTGGCTGAGATTAGAATCCCAACTTCTCTAACATCAGACAACCAGACAAAAATAATATGAGGCCTTAGCTTGCGTACCCATCAATGCGATTGATATGAATTTAAAAAGATAAAAATAACAAATAGATGATAATGTCGGGATATGGCAAACCATCAAGATTAAAATTATTATTAATTTAAACCATTAACTAGTTAATAAAAAGACTTCATTAGAGATTCTATATTTTGAAAATAAAGCTTTGGGCAGAACAAAGTGTGTTAAGGATTTATATTGAATACCAAGCAAATGTTACATTGATACCAACAATAGGGTCAGATTCAGTGACGTTGAATGGGGTTATTTAGGACTTGTGAAAAGAATGGATGAGAAAATAATGAAGAAGCAGATGTTTAGCTAAGAATGGTATCTTGGAGGTAGAAGAACCCAAACATAGATACGCAAGAAAGAGAGAGAGGTCTTGTAAATACAATAGAGAGGTTGATCTGGAACTTGTCTTGAAGACTGATATCATATGATTGATTGCCAAAATACACCAATATGGAAATAGAAACACCCTAGAATGCCAAACCGATATAAATTTAAAGTATTAAGCACTCATAATCCATCTTTATCAAAGATTCAGTAAATATTCGTCAAAATATCAATGAAATAATTACTGGCGGAGATCTTATACGCTTTTGCAGCACATCTTACTACCCATCCAGCCTAGATGAATTTTAATTGCACAAATGGAGTAGGGATGTACACCCGGCGGGGATTCCTAACCCCGACCTCACCTACACTGACAACCTGGACCATATGAGACTGACGACTTTGTCCACATGCCCAGCAATGCGGGTTAGTGATGAAGCTATAAGTAGAGTAAAGGTGTGATGGATCCCGTTTCAATAGGTAACACGAACTGTGTGAAATTGTTGAAAGCTGGCACCCGAGTCAGTGGTCACGTGAGATAAGGCCTCACACTCATCTTGTGTGGCTTACAAGTTAGAGGAAATAGGATTTTGAATCCTTCTCTGGTGTACTGTGTTTTTACAATGGTTTACCGATCAGCCTCAACACAAATGTACACACGCCTTCATAATCCCTACCTGTATACATACGGACAACCTTGGAGGAGAGTAAGGCGCAATGCACGAAAAAAATCAATCGGATATTGAGTATTTAATTGTTGGCAGTAATTGATGATAGTATTTCAATTGATATTATTTACATTAAACATATAGAAAGTTTTAGAAAATTTCAAAATACTGTAGTCTGATATTATCTAGGATTATATTGTTTTCACCTTTATTTTCTTAATGAGTTGATAAAAAAACTAGCTTTAGCTTTAGTTTAGTTTTACTACTAGCGCCGTATGGTTGAACGATCAACCATTCATTTAACACAAATGTGTCTCAGATTACAGGGACTATGTGATTAACAAGTTCTGTTCACGCCGTGAGATAGAACAAAACACAGATCTTCTAGCACAACTGTGTGGCAGATTGCATCCAAAGATTACAGGGACTATGATATTAACAAGTTCTGTTCACACCGTGAGATAGAACAAAACATAGTTCTTCTAACACGACTGTTTGGCAGAGTGCATCCAAAGATTATAGGGACTATGAGATTAACAATCTCTGTTCACGCCGTGAGATAGAACAAAACACAGATCTTCTAGCACAACTGTGTGGCAGATTGCATCCAAAGATTACAGGTGCGACTAGCAAGTATTTGTTAACGCCATGAGATAGAACAAAACATAGTTCTTCTAACACAACTGTGTGGCAGATTGCATCCAAAGATTACAGGGACTATGAGATTAACAAGCTCTGTTCACGCCGTGAGATAGAACAAAACACAGATATTCTAGCACAACTGTGTGGCAGATTGCATCCAAAGATTACAGGTGCGACTAGCAAGTTTTGTTAACGCCGTGAGATAGAACAAAACAACAGTTCTTCTAACACTACTGTGTGGCAGATTGCATCCAAAGATTACAGGGACTATGAGATTAACAAGTTCTGTGAACACTTTGAAATAGAAAAACAAGCAGTTCTGCTAAAACACAAATCCATAACAAGGACTTAGAAAATAACTTGTTAGCTCTCTGTTAATAGTATCAGATAGAAAGAAACAAGCAGGTATCTAGCCCAACTCTAGCATAGGAGTTGGTTAACATGTTTTTTAAAGCGTACTACACCACCAATCCAGAGTTACGTAATTAAACGATCGTTAAAAAACTGGTGTCTTGTTTGGACGCTAGATAGCTCTGACGCTATCCATGAGGGTGCCAGCTATTTATAATGTACAGTACTGCTGGGTGCAAACCCAGAATGCTACTAACGGTCACAGTGACGTATTATGTACTGCGTAGGTGGGTGGCTGCCCTGGTTGATCATTCAGGGCCTCTCGATAGCTGGAGTCCCTGGTCTGGCCGCTACTAGCTAGCTTGTTGCCATGGCAACATGACGTCACGCGCCATCATTCAGCACTTTATACAAGTCTTACAATTTGGGAGTAGGAGGAGGGGGTGAGGTATACCGATATGATATGATTGAGACTCCAGCCCAGCTCTACGGAATTAAATACAAGCGATTTGATCTTGTATTTTTAAATAGAAGTGTCTATCCTACATTTAATAAATTTGTAATAGCCTTATTTTATATAGAAATCTTGATTGACGTAAATAATTTATAATCGTTTACATACAAAACTTGTTGCTTGCATACATACAAAAATAATACATACTATTTTTATACATATTTCTTATTTACATCTAGTATCACGTTTGTTTTATTTAGCTTATTTTTAAATCTAAAAGTTTTTTTATCGTATATAAACCTTATGACCGCCTCTGCGGTCTATTAGTCATAAGGTGACCTGGTGGTCTAGGGGTAAGATGTCGGACTTCTGTGCTGGGGTTCGGGGTTCAATCCTCGGTCCCGGACCATATTTATCTGATTACCAAACCCTTCCTTCACCTCTGACAAGATATCTTGTGAATGTGGGGAATGCCAGGCCTCCACCGTGGTTCGGATTCCACGTTAAACTGTAGGCCCTCCATTTCATCTCACAAACACCCTACCATTACACATTAGCGTAAGTGTGTATAACCCGAACGGGTAGTGAGACGCGGTAATAATAATAATAATAATAATAATAATAATAATAGTCAGAATTCCTAACCACAAATCTAGATGTCTCGGGTTCAATCCCTGGAGCTTCCAGATTTTTCTGTGAAGCATTGGGTCTGGAATGGATTCAACTCAACTTCGTGCGGACAGTTAGGGAGATAATTGAATAAAGACATAACAGCTACGGTTTATAAAACTGAGATTAAGGACCGTGGGGTTTTCTGTGCTCACCATATGACACCCTATATCCACAAATGTTGGCACTATCTTCACCAACATAATATGGCGGGCACTTGGTGAGTATAGCTCGTTTGCGGGTTGACGCCATGAAGTTATTTTAACAAACCATTTACATATATACTGTATATACATAAAGCTAGTTTTATATATATAAACCTAGCTTTATGTATATGTATTAAATTTAGGTGTAATATATGTTGTATTTACATTCAAAAATCATTAATATAATTTGTAAGTATTTTAATCCACATAATTTGTTTAAATATGGGGGTGATTATTTTAAATGTACCTAGTGAATTAAATTTAGGAGTACTATCTATTGCATTTACATTCAAAAATCTTTAAAAATAACTTGTAAGTATTTTAATATACATAATTTACTTAAATATAGGGATGGTTATATATATACCTAGCTTTATGTATAGAATTATAAAAAATATTTCATACATAGATACACTTAAACTCAGTTCAAAATAAAATAAATATTTAAACCTAACTTCATACAACTAAACCCTTTTTCAAATACATGAATATAAAATTCAATAACAACTCTTCTGACAAATATAATATAAATAATTGCTTATTTAGCGACTGCCATGACCACTTGGTGTTTCAAAGAAATATATTTAAGTGAGGTACTTCTTTTCAACTAGGATTCAAGTAACAAATAATAGTTTTGACTAATACCCAAGCTATTTATACTATAATAAGGTATATTAGTGGAGTTTGAAAGAGTGATCGAGGCCAAAGGTGGAAGTAGAAAGGATCTAAGTAGAGGAAGACAGCAGGAAGAGTTGTTCTTTAGGTGTGTAAGAGACCTACTATGGAGAATAGAAGTGCCCTTGAGGTGTAAGGTACTTGGTACCCATTATCACATTTGAAGCAGAAATATGGACAATGAATGTAATAGAGACTAGGAATGTGGAGTCCATGGGGATGAAGTTTGTGAGTAGCATGCTAACTGTCACGAAGATAAACAAGATTAGGAATTAAGCTATCTGGGAAAGAGTGGGTGTAGAGGGAGTACATGAGATAGTAGAGGAAGTAAGACTGAAATGGTTTGGGCATGAAATGAGAATATAAAAGGAGAGAATGAAAAAAATTTGAAGGAAATGAAGTATGTAGGAAAAAGGCTACATGAGCGGCAATGAAAGAGATGGGAGGAGCGGATAACAGAAGGTGTGCAGGTGAGAGGAGAAAAATGAAAGAAATTAAAGAAGGAAGAATGGTGGAAGGATATAGAAAGATGGAGGCATTTTACTAAACTGACCCGACCATGGGCTGAAAATGGTTGATGATGGTGATGATGATGATAATGATGCGGATGATTAGAGTTAGTGACACTAGGACGTAGTAAAACTAACCTTGCGCTAGATAAAGTCACACAACAGGTTCTTTCCTTGCATCGAATCTTACTTACAGTAGTGGTTTTCTACATTTAATTACATTAACATGATAAAGATGATGAAGGTAAAATTTAAAGGCAATCCACCCGCATTTCCCTGGAGGAAGTTTAGAACAGCGTTTATGGGGGGAAAACTATCGCTAAACTCATTCTAGATTCGAGCCATGACCTCCCCGTCACTAATCCAGATTAGTTAAGATTTACGTTTAGTTCGTGTGCCCCCCACTGTGTGTCGCCCAAGTCTTAATATCTGTTTGTGTTATACTCTACACATTAATTACACTATTGTGTTAATGATGAGTAAGGTTAAGTTTAGATTAATTGTAGCTGCATTTGCATTGATAAAGAGAGGAAAACCATTCAGGAAAATAATCAGTACAGCTGACCAAGATTCGAAACCCGAACTCCCCGTCATTTTCAATCCAGTGTATTGCTAGAGTAAAGCCTTAGACCAGTTTACCACCGAACCTGACTAGTATTTATCAAACTACACTTAAAATTTAGGACTATATTTTTTCAAATAGAAGAAGTACCTGGCTTTCCCAGGATAGCCACGCATAACATTTTGTGGCTACCCCAGGCAACACTTTTCTTTGTTTCAAACAAACAGAAAAAAAAATCTTCCCCCCCAGTCTTTAATGAATTTAAAAAAAATCTAATTAATAAAATTAAGATTCCAGCCTTGAGGTGCACATGATTGTACCGCGGCTGCTATTTTTTTTTAAGTTCCTTACCTCAGCGTGCTATAGATAACGTGCAAAGCTCATGATAAACTATTCATTTTATTAATATATATTCAAACACTGGCCTCTAAAGACAGAACAATAAACTATACTTTGTTTAATCTAAGTATAACTGTTTAATATAAATTATTTTTAAAAACTATGTACATATATATACACATATATATAGGTATATACGTATGTATACATAAACGTGAATATAGGTTCACACACGTATTTGTACATACATAAAGAGAGAGAGAGATATGCTATCTTTTAACACAGTGCCCTGATCGCTTCAGATAAAGGATGATGCTTAAGAGGACCGTCTACCTGAGCTTTGAATCCCGTTGTGAACGTCCAGAGACCCTGCGTTATTTTAAAAGTAGTTGATTATTTCAGTTTACGTCAATATGGAGGTGTAAGGAATTAAAAAAGTATTGTATTAAAAAAAGTTTTAGTAATAATTTACTAAATAAATAAAATATGTAAGTGAAAACTAACTCATGTCCAACGACGTTTTATATAAATTGTCACAGTTCTGAGAAGTCCTGTATATGGTTAGAAACACGTATCTGGGTTTCTTTAAATAAATAAACTTCCTCAAAGGAAGTGTAGCCCTTGTACAACACTTAGCGCTGCGACCTCGGGTTTGTTGCTTTTTTCACATTTCTTCACAGTCCTGTTTCATTCAAATAATAATACACAAACATTCACATGGTTATTGATTGAAATAATCATTTTTATGGAATTATTTAGCTAGCATAACTTATTCCTACAATTTTTAGTTAAGACTAAAAAAAACAGTTTAGTTGGTCAACTAATTTTTTTTGAAGAATTTCATGTTACGTCACATCTCACTGCAATCAACCCAAGGTAGAAATCTGAAACTATCAATAACCACACACGAAAGCCATTTTATCCCAAATCAATTCAATTTGATGGCTTCTTTACTCCATTGACCCCATATTAATCACATGAAAAAAAAATTATAGCCTTGTTAAATCTAAATTATTTTAAAATACATGAAAATGTGAAAATATATCTTTTAACACACAGCGATCTCTGTATCTCATGTGTCTAGAATTTTAGTTTTAAGAATAATGTATTATTTATTTATACAACCTTTATAACTGCTTATAAATGAATAATTTGCTTTGTGGTGAAAATATGTTCCATCCGAAGTTCCCATTAACATTGGTAGACAATACACAAAATTGATTACGCCCTTAAAAACATGATATTAAAACTCTCAAGTTAAATGCATTAATAATAACCTAAAAAATGGGATCGATTAATTCTTAAAATTAAAACATAGCAATAAAAATAATTTGTGTAATTATTTTGGTATGGTGATAGAAATTAATTTAAATGTATCATCCCAAAATATTTGAATCAAAATTATATTCAAATATTAAGTATATGTTTGTCTATAAAAATATTTGTACTACATTCAAATTATTACATTATGTTATTTAAAACACAAATACTCAACTCATGGCTTAGATGAACGCACTCAGTTTTTATTAGCCTAGCATTCAAACATCATTACTGAACATATATTTTTTACCACGTCCAGACCATCACAATTTTTAATTTCTAAGTGTGGTAGGGATGAGAACGGTACTGATTTAAAATTTACAATTTATATGCTCTAAATAATTATTCTAATGTAATAGATTAACAAAAAATCGCTAATGTGTCTTTATTATTGTTAGTATATTTGACATCAAAGCTATTAGCAGATTTATCTAAGGAGTGGGTAGAGGGAAGGTAGATTTAGAGAAAGTGTACACGCATTAGAGTGGAGATATGATAGCAAAGCCACGTTTATTATATTTGTAAATTATATTTGTAAAAATACTGTCGATTGTACCCGACCGAGATTTGACCCGGAAATCCAGTCTAATGAGAGCATGACATCCTAGACTGCGGGTTATTCTTAAACTTCTGCTTATTTTAGTCCAGTTGTACAATCTTTAGATAAGGCGACTTAAACTAGAGCTGAGCAAGAGTCGAACACTGATCTCCCTGTCACCGACAAACCAGACTAAATGAGCTTGACATTTAGTCCGAGTTCCCACGGTGTGGGTAAGTTTGTTATCTCAATGTCAAAACTAAATCAATGACATTATGCAAAAGTAATCTTTTGGAACAGAGAATGGTAATCACATTAGTAAGAAAACTATCCTTAATTCTTCCAGCTGAGATTCAAACTTAAGTCTTTACCTCTTGGGTCAGAGTCGTAAATGCAAGTCGAGCATGCTGACACTGAGATAACATTTCAAACTAGGTGTAATATAAATAAATAACTGTTTTTGGAATTGACATCATGTAAGAAGTATGGCATATATTTTGGGGGGTCATGCAGCCTAAGGCATTAGATTCTCAAAGGACTTGGTCACTTATGACGGGAATATTGAGGTTAGAATCCCAATAGAGTGTATTGAGGTGGAGTTATCACCCAATTTTACATTCCCTATCTATGATATTGCACTTGCACCTCTCCTGATCAAGCATCCTTCACCTCCTTAGATTGTTAGTTAAGCCTGGGTCACACGGGGCTAGTTTACTAGCCGCTAGTAAATGCTGCTTTTAGTGCGGCCTGTAGCTCTGTCACACATATGAAGCTACAACAGGCCTAGCCAGCAAGTAGGGGAAAAAAACTGGCCCGGACCATAGACTAGAAATAGTAATAGGTGTAAAGTAAATTAATGTAGCCCTGTCACACGGTACTGGTTAAACTAGCGGTGCGAAAAGTATTTTCTGGTTTGTGTTAAAATGTGGTCTGTGATTGTATGGCATGATGTTTTGAGACGCTTGTTTTCGATTTCTACTAGCACTAGCGCTATTTCATGGGATTCACACGGGGATAGTTGAACGATGGTTGCTATTGGCGAGTCACGTCCCTTGTTCTATCGACTAGCATTAGTACATATTAAATATGTCTAACTTCACTAGTTTCTATTAAAATACTGGCCGACGAGTACTACTAGCCGCTAGTTGAGGGTTCACACGACGTTAGTTCATTGATATTACTAGCCGCTAGTAACGAACCCCATGTGACCGAGGCTTTGATGGCTTCATGATAAGCGTACCAATTGAACAAAATAAAATTCTAGAGGTTGCACAACTGTATATTATCAACTTGTTAACCAATTAGACAACTAGGAATTCAGAAAAAATAGTTACTCAAATCAATTTTGAAAAATAAATCAGAAATCATATTGTGTCACAAGATTACACTTTTTAAACAAGTCTCTCCTTTTTTTTCTCCTTTGCGCTTCGTCTAAATACCCGTTTGGGCTATCAGCATATTTACACTAATAGGGTCGGAATGGGAAAGGTAGAATTTAAAGGAAACTATACACATTAGCATGGAAGTATATTGGTAAACCAATTGGTAAAACTACCCAAGTACAGCCAACTGAAACTCAAATGCCGATAACTTTATCAACTTAAAATCAAAACTAACTATATTGTTTCCTTAGCAAGCTGTCCCACCAATGCGGGCTTTAAGAAGCTAACATACAATACAATAGTGTACCAAATATGAAGATAAATTGAGGTATAAATTAATTGTACTGATGTTTGATGTCTTTGAAGGTGGTTATACAAATGAATTTTACCACGAGGTTGTACAAATCCATCTGAATAAGGTTGAATTGAATAAATTAATGTCAGGCAGTTGAACATTTGGATGTCATTAAAGGATGAAACAGATTAATGTAATCTAAATATTAATTAGTATAGTTCGTTTTATTAGTAATGAATTGGTAGTACATTTTCTAGATCGGCCAAATATTGTTGAAGGCAATACCTCATACTAAATGTTACCCCCAGTTACTGTACGATGGGAATGTAGGTAAATTACAACTCACCCTTCTCGCTGTCGTGTTCCTCGCAACTGGTGCACTCTGGCGTGGATCTAAGCTCGTCCTCCGAGCTGCTGAACGACTGTTGGTGATGGTGCCTGGAAGGTGCTAGTTGTCCGCCTTGCTGTTGCTGGGACGACGAGTGATGACTCTTCTTCCCCGAGCCACTCCTCTTGTGCTTCTTGCCGGCGGCACTATTCACCACGTCCATCGAGGACGATTGCTCCGAGGAGAACGAGTCATTCCTTCCCGCCCCGTGCACCATCACCAGGTCACGGTACTGCTGCTGTTGAGTCCTCATAAGTCCCTCTATCTCTCGCCGATAGAAGCGCGGGTCATCCTCACGCTCATCTGCCCGGGTGGTAACCCCCGCGGTCGTCGAAGACTCCTGCTGAGAGTACTGGCGGCGCAGGACGCTACACTGTCCTCTGCAAGGGGAGGTTCTCCTTTTCCGCGGCACTGTGGGCTCGTTCCAGCTTGGGCTTCTTGTCGCAGGCTGGCGCGAGCAGCTCTTCCGGAGGCTGCTGCTGAAGGTCAGCCTGGATGCGCCGCATGATGGCGTCCCCGCCCGCCGACATGCCCTTGTTGATCCACTGGCCCGTTTTACTCAGCAGTTCCTGCTTCTTGCGGCACAAAATGCACACCCAGATCACCTAAAACATAAACACAGCATCGTCACTTTATTGACACGAGGGGTATTATAAATATCAACATCAATGGTATTATTGTCCACAAACCATCAACAAAGCACACTCCAGTATCACCACCAAAAAAGTAAATATCGACACCATCTTCGACGGAACCAAATAAACCCTTAAAATCTTCGTCAGCCTTGTTAGTAACATCGTAAATACAGATACCATCTTTGACAGAACAAACTAAATCCTCAAAATCTTCGTCAGTAACTGATAAAATCTTCGACAAAACTAGTTAGGCCCGTAATAGTTTCATCGGCCTCATTAGTAACAACGTAAATAACGATACCATCTTAAACATTGCTAAAAAACAACAACCTAGAATGGCTTTGAATGTTCACTTTATAGCTCAGACTTGTGTTGGATGCTCGTATTCTAACAACATATGTTTCCATCCTTTACCTGAGAACCGTCCCCTAAGAGCCACCCTTACACACACAGTGGCAGCATCAATCAAATCCAAAACACGTTCGTTGCTAGCCCACAATATTAATTCAATTACTCTGCCTTTCCACCCCCCACCCCTAGCCCCTTCTCTCAACCAATTTGATACCTTTTCGAGCTGGTAGTATTCCCCCTGAACGCCTATAAGCTTCACTCAAGGGGTGACTTGTAACTGACTATTCCCTATTTCCCCTTTTTTTCTTCATCTACCGTCACAACACTGACCTGACACAAAGTGATAACAGTGTGTTTGAACGCGTGGCAACCGAATAGTTCCTACATTCGATATTTATTACTATTACATTTTGATCACACGTTCTAGGACATCAGGATTGCAACATACTATATTGCTGATAATGGAAAGGTTGGGGTTGTAATCCTAGCCAGGTGTACCGAGCTATATTTTACTTAATGGTTTCCCACGCTTCATACATTCAAATGGAGGTAAATATCCTATAACATTCACTCTATTCATTCCTACTCCACTAGTTCAAATACGTAGATATACCAGACTGGTCGTAAGACGTGATGCACGGGACAAAACGAATAAAAAATAATCATATTTAGTAAAATAACTGTCCGACACCTTAGTTCAATCGGTAGCATGCCTCCCTACTGAGCTAAAAGTCCCGAGGTATGATTCTCGGCATGGTCGAAAATGTATCATTGATGAAAATATGGGTTTACCCTTTCACATTTATAAATTAACTGTCGGGGACTGTATGTTGTGCCTTTCCTAGTCTTAAGTTAGATTATAATGCATATGAAGCTATGACAGGCCTAGCAAGCCGGTGGTGGAAAATGGCTTGAATAAAAAACTGACTCAAGCCACAGGCTGGAAACAGTAGTTGATGTAAGTAAAATAATAATAATAATTATTAAATATATAGTTTATCCAAATATTCTATCTTTGTATGACGCTAGGAAGTGGCATATCCATAAGCTTGGGATTATCTTTTGTTTGTTTTTTCATTACAAATTGCATAACAATGTTGAACTCTCTTTGTTTAAACGTATATTTGAGGTTTAAGGCTGTGCAAGAGTGATAATATTTTATTTTGTTTTATTATTTTTATTGTTGTGAGCCTTTTTAATAGAATAAAAACATTAA
>CABFVX010000800.1:0-16391 GCA_902151425.1 Timema shepardi
TAAGACACAGTGCTACAAAAAAAATCTAATTGAACTAATGGATTAAAGAAGAAATGTTATTATAAGATGTGTACTCTCATTTGCATCTAGGGAGAAGAAAAACCATTAATGAAATATTACCCTCCGTACATCCGGCCGGATTTGAAGCCTGATATCCCCGTCATTGACAGTCCAGCCTATTTTGAGAATGACGCATTAGACCATCAACCATCGAAGCTAAGAACATTTAGTTGATTTTGCGTAAGCACCAGGTTTATTAATGGGTTAAAATAAGGAGCCAAGTTATGATTAAATAATACCGCATTAGTGTAAAAGTTAGATGTAAAAACCACAAGGGTGGTAACTATCAGCAAATTCACTCTGTCGGAATGATTACTTTTATTCAAGATACTCTAAAACCTTATTAGACCGTGTGAAAAATGGTGTTATTTAGGAGGTACAACAATACTTACACCTACCATAGTGTTATTTAGGAGGTCAGACAATACTTAGAACTAGCAAACAGTGTTATTTAGGAGTTCAAACAATACTTACACCTAGCATAGTGTTATTTAGGAGGTCAAACAATACTTACACCTAGCATACAGTGATATTTAGGCAAAAAATACCTACATATACATTTTAAGCAAAATCTTTAGATCCATTTGAAAACTTAGGAATTAAAATCAATCACTCATTGATAGACTATCCTTAATTTGAGAGATAGGGTCAAATTAAAAAATATCTTGAAGAATATCCCTATAAATATAAATATCAAGTTTGGACAAAATCCATTCAACCGTTTTGAATCTGTGGCCAGGGAGACAAACATGTGGCCAGGGAGACAAACAGACCGACAGACATGGGAACAGACATAATTGTAAAATCTTGGCACAAAAAGCTCAAGAAATCACACTTCGGGGCAATAAAACTTATAGCTTACATTTGGTAACGCGCTCTACTTTGTATTTCACAAATTATTTCAAAAATTATCCAAAATTTCAGTGACTTTATATAATTTATCTGTCTCTTTGACTTTTCCATGTAACACCCAATTACTTTACACTATTTTTCATGAGCGTAGGAAAAGTTTGGTTATGATTCTTTGACGTGGCGAGGGGGAGTCCAAATTTTATGCTTCTGGCATGATATTAGGACTACTGAGAGTAAGAAAATTATTTTAAAAATTGGCAGCGGAACCTTATTTGTGTGAAGGGTATCAAAAAGGGATTTTTAGGAACTTTTCTATCTCCCCTCTTTCCCCCAGTTAATATTTTAACAGTAGATGCTTAGAAGCTAGTGCTCCTCAGTGGAGAGTTTTTTTTAGAGCTATACGCTTTTTTTTCAAGATATTTAGTGTAGACTTCTCAAAGTTTTTTTAAAATCTGGATAATTCAAAAGGCTATTTGGGGTAGTGCTCCTTCTGCTAATTTTTGAAAAAGGATGCCTCTAAAATCTATTCTAATAGGGCTAAACCATCTTTTTTCACAAATTAGATTACCTAGAATCTATTTAAACCTCCCCCAGAATTCTTTTAAATCTTGGATGCCCGTAAAATAATTTTAGGGGGATCTTTGCCAGATATTTCTTATGGAATCTTTTGGCTATCATATGCAGCTAGAAGGTTTTTGAAGTATTTGGAGAATTTTTGAAAATTCTATGCTTTTAGATGATATACTACCCATGAATATTGGAAAGCAGAATAAAATCAAGATAATTAGTTTCTCAAACTGACTTATTTAAATACTCTTTAGCTATCAACATTAAAAACTTTGGTGGGAATTGGAGTTTTGGAACACCGTAACCCTTCCTCTCCCCCCNTGCTATTTTCCTATCTTACTACCCTGATTCTCTTTAGGGTAAACATAAGTTCGTATCAACCCTGTAAATGTTCATATTGTGTAAGGAATACTAAAAAAACCTTTAAACTAGGGTTGATTAAAATATACTGAGTATTTTTTTGACAAACCATGCATAAGTGACAACAATAAATATAATATAACAACACTATTTAACGTAGGCTTAAAAAAATCAGACCACCACAAAAAAAAGCTTGTTAATAAATGTCCAGTTTTTAAATTCACTAGGCTTGATAAAGATATGTCAAAGATAAATTTGAAACTGTGGTTGGAAAATCGCCTTGTGTCCAAATTAAACTTACAATTCAACTGTGATATGTTAGCAATTAGTTCTTTTCTGTGTCAAAAGTGTGAATAAGTACTACCCATTTGGCTTTACTACTCTTGTATTTTTTTATTTGAGTCAATCACAAATAGTTCTAATGTTAGCGTATAAAGCGATCTCCCACATCACAAGAGTCGCTTAACATTGTTTATCGGGACACTGTAATTGACCCTCCCGAAGCTGAATGGGATCTGGTACAGTGGATAGAAGACCTCACGGAAGAAGACCTAGAGTTTTTAGAAGAGGCAGAGATTCAAGAAATACCCCCACGACAGCAAGACGAGTGGGAGGGTATATTACCGTCGGACATTGACATTAGCTCTGTAGACGGAAACCTGATCCCAATAGAATATCTAGAATAGGCAATGGAGTACCAGACCGAAATGGAACCCCCGTCTCTCAACCAGATACTGGAATAGAGGGACCGCACCAAAGAGCAGGAAGTCGAGATCCAAATGTTCAACACCCTTGAAGAAATTGTGGCGGACTTGGGGATATCAATAGAAGATGAGGAACCTGCGCCGATTCCGAGGATAGTGTCATGACAGCATCCGGAAGGACCGAGGGACTCTGCACCGCCGGATATCATAGAAGACGAAGGAGAAAAAACACCGTCGCCGGTGCCAACATTATCCAGGGGCATTCAACAATTACTACTACTAGAGGGCATACAAACTGTATGGCTCGAAGACTGCACATATAAGTCTCCAGAAGTCCGGGTGCTCCAGCTGAAAATATGGAACAACAGAGCGCGTTTTAAACATCTGGAAGGTGGGGTCGACTTGTCAAAGCCCCCCGAAGCGCCGAATATTTTCCTGCGAGCCCGGCCTTCCCCAGAGATGGACCGGTTCATTACAGACTGGGTGGAAAACGGCATCTCTATTGAGGATCCCGGAGTCACCAACGCCTTTGCGTTATTCCAAATCCCGAAGGATAACAAGAAGATACGCATCATACAGGACGTATCTTCGTGGACGGAACACATCAGGACTCCAGCATTCTCACTCCAAGCGGCTGGGAAAACGCTGACCCAGATACCACAGGATGCGTATCTTTGGAAAACGAACGTGGCCTCGGGGTTCTTCCAGATACCGATTACACTATATTCGGGCAGATGCCCCAGGGTCTACTACAAGGGTCGCAAATACCGGACAACGCGGATGCCAATGGGACATGCCTTATCACCGACGATTCTCCAAAGGACAGCAGTGGAAGATATTTGGGCAGTGGAGGAGATCATCCCAGGGATTAGGGGATTGGCCTACTTGGACGACTTCCTCTTCTTCGGCCCAAATCCTGAAGACTTACAACATGGACCGGGCCTCCTGGAATTGCTGGGAATAACACTGAATGAAGACAAATCCTCAAGGTCCCCGACTAAGAAATTGATCTACCTCAGCTTCTAAATTGACACAAGCCAAAGAAGCTTACAGTTGACGCCAGAATCTCAGGGCAAGGCCATAGAACTTCTGAGGACATTACCACATGGAGATGACCACGCCACCCTCCACATCGCCGGATGCATAAGCTGGGTTGCCTTCAACCTGAGATGGCTAGGCTACATAGTTGGAAGAGTGTACCGGCGTTGAAGGCCCTATCACTCCCACGATGGACCCGATGTGATTGGAGACCACCTTCGGAAGACCCAACGGTCATATTCACTGACGCAACACCATGGTCGATCGCAACAGTCAACCCAACGGTGCCGGCAGCCTTCGTACAAATGTTCCAGAGACCGGCTGAAATCAATGATGTGGAGGTCACCAATGGTCTACTAGGTCTACTCTGGGAATTCCATGAGAGAAGGCCATCAGCAACGCTCCTGGGTACTGACAACACAGCAACATTCTACGGAACTACAAGAGGAACGGGGTTGGTGTTTAACAAACCCCACGTGAGGAACCTCCATTTTTACGTAGCCAACCTCCTCAGAGAAAAGAAGTGGGATGCCTTTTGGTTGCCATCAGCCACCAATCCAGCAGATGAACCATCGCGACGAGCCCTTATGGAACTTCTAGAGACCGAAACCAGCACTGCAGGAGTTTGGTATCCGGTAACAATCCTAACAGAGCTGATAGAATTATTGTATATTTGACTAAGTGTATTTTATGTAACAGAATAATAAAGGCAAGGTCAACCTCCCACCATCGAACGACTGTGTCCCGAGACCCGGGCCCCCCTGCTTATATACTCGCCACGGTGGGTGGATTTGCAGGGGAAGGTTGGCCTTGCCTTTATTATTATGTTACATATAATAAACTTAGTCAAATATACAATAATTATATCAGCTCTGTTGGGATTGTTGCCGGATCCAAAACTCCTGCAGTGCTGGTTTCGGTCTCTAGAAGTTCCATAAGGGCTCGTCGCGATGGTCCATCTCAACATTAATACAGTAGCCCCATGGCTTCTTTGGTGCTGACTGACAGCTTTAAAAAGTTATCACGCCAAATTACGTATTCCCACGTTGAATAAAATGATCTGCAAAAACATGTGTTTAGCAGCTTTCACTTCTGACATTCAAAATTTAGGTATACACCTAAATTTTGACTTTCAAAAGTCAGCTGTGAGCTGTCCGTCAGCACCAAAGAAGCCACGAGGCTCTAACTTAGGTAAGTACACTATTAAAATGTATTTAATGAATAATACATTTATATTAAATTAGAGAACATTATCATTCATAGCTTAGATACAAGTCAGGCAGAATAATTTATTGCTACAACCATAGCCTGGATAAGCTATAATATGTAAAATATAATATAGATATTTTCGGTTCATGTTTAGACGATTACTTAACTATGCGATTATTACATTAATTCTGCACGTATTGACACATATATATTTGAATGTTTTAACAATAACTTGACACAATGGCGCAAACATATATTAACGTCGGCGAGGGTTGAGGGGTTGGGAGCAAACCCTACGCAGCCAAAACTAAATATCAATTTGTAAGGGGATATAAGGAAAATGTTAAATGCCCCTAGAAGCGTAGAATTATTTTTACATGGTTGCTTATGGAAACTATTTACAAACATAAGTTCCAAAGTTAATATTTCTTAATTTTAATATTGGTCCAGTGCGTGCTAGAGAAATTTCTCCATCTGGTATTATATCTGACTGTTAGATTCATGTTAACCTAGTCTTAAAATATATTTTAGCTTTGTGGTGTGCAGCGAGAGTAAACCCGGCGCGTATGATGAGGACCAGTGGACGCTTACCTTTTTTGAGGGTGTAACTTTCGCAATAGACGGGATTGTCGATGAGGATCAGATCGGGGTTCAAGTCCTGGCCAGGTGTACTGAATTTTTTTTTCCTAAATGGTTTTCCATTTTCCCTCCATGCATATGTGGGTTCACTTTGTCTAAATAAATTATCATCATTAATCCATAAGCGTAATTAGTGCATATGCTTATAATCCGAGTGGGTAGAAAAACACGATGGAAAAATAAATAAATCACGTAGTTAAAATTAATAAACCTACTCACTTGCTAGTAAAAAAAACCCTGTAGAAACATTGAATTAATATCAAAATGTACCCATATTTTCGTATCATCACTAACGCAATGGTGTTGTGAATTTGTTAATGTGTCAGAATCCTAACCAGGATTTGAACCCGGTCTCTTTGCTACCGGCAATTCAATGTAATAACGTGAGCGATGCCTTATGATCATACGACCACCGACGCGAGTAGCACTGCGGTGAATGAGGGAAGAAAGCCATGATCATGGTTACATGCTTGCATTTTATAAATTTATTTTTATAGTATATGGTATTAGCGGTAGCTAATTACTTAATCATTATATATTATGGTAACTATATTTATAAGTTTAACCTAGGCGATATGATATAATCCTTAAGAAAATATATCATTTAATTAGATGATATAATTTAACAAGTCAAGGAACCTTATCAAGAAAAGTATTTGAACATTCTGTTAAACTAACTTTTTATCCTTCATATAGAGGAATTTTGATGAAATTTCTGAAATAAAGATAAAAACTTGCCCCTATTCCCTACATATTTGGTTGCATAGTTAGAGGAATTGTGAATGCCCTTAACAGCCAGTGAGTTAAGTAGCCTCTGCTTCGGTGGCCGCAAGGTCTAACGCGCTACTTTCGCAATTGACTTGACTGCTGATAAAGGAAGATCGGGGCTCGATCCCAGTCGGGTGGACTGAAGGTTTATTTTCCTAAATAGTTTTCCAATCTTACTCCACAAAAAACGGGTGCAGCTCCTCTAAATTCAACCTTACTCATACCTAAACACACTAGCGTAGTTTATATATATATATTCGTATAACTCGAACTTTTATTAACTCTCTAGTATAACGCGGTGCTAAAAAATTAAAATTTGTAGCACTAAATATACAGGCTAGATTTTAAAATTATCTGTTTAAAAAACAATAATGCTTTTTACTGTCGCTTAATGCCGGCTGCTAATTTTACATAATTTTTTAAAACTGTTGTCAAATTTAAAATTTTAATAAAGGCCACTAAGAAATTTTTACTTAATGATTTAAAACTCTTTCTTCATGAAAAAGCGAGTATATTTTCTCTAAATTATACCTTCCTCACCTATAATTTATTAATATAAAAATAAAATAGTTCATACGTGTAGACCGGCGCTCACTGTCTTTTAATGTTGCATCCAGCGTTGCAGAATTAATTGAGACTGTTAAATTCGTTATTTTATTTTATAAGGCTATCATTATTTCGAGTTATTTTCACCTACATTCTTACTTTAGCAAACCCTACACAAATATATCAAGTAGTGTGAGGTTAAGCTGACGGGTTGGGGGAAAAAGTTATTTGAGAATAAACAAGGACAAGCATGTATTTAATTAACTGTTCTGTCACTTAGACCACTCTTAACTGGAGGATATCAAAGTTTGTCAAGCAGTTGGTCCTCTCGTGTCGACCGCTTGGTTGTCTATCACTTTGTACTCCTATACTTGAGCTTGTCTAGCATTTGGTCCAAGTCGTGTCGGCCACTTGACCCACCCATCCTTCCAAATAATTGTTTTCATTTTGTCTACCGGTTGGTTGTCTGTCACATGGTCCAGCTCGTGTCGATCACTTGGTCCATGTCATTCATGGGTGTCTAGCAGTTGGTCTTTTTACAGATTTGTTCTCTCGTGTCGACCGCTTGGTTGTCTTATCACTTTGTACTTCTATACATGAGCTTGTCTAGCAGTTTTTCCAAGTCGTGTCGGCCACTTGACCCACCCAGCCTTCCAAATAATTGTTTTCATTTTGTCTACCGTTTGGCTGTCCATCACATGGTCCAGGTCGTGTCGATCCCTTGGTCCGTGTCGTGACTTCGTGTCTAGCAGTTTGCTGTCTACCACTTTGTCCTCTCGTGTCGACCACTTTGTTGTCTATCCCTTTGGTTGCTCCCCGGTCTCGCCATAAGATTACATGGAAATTCAGTTCCACCGACACCGACATTAACAGTACGTGTACAACTGGCCTTATTCATATTGATTTGCTACGTTTTATTACTTTCATATTACTGTTTTTAATCATGGACTGTTGGCTTAAGATGGTGATTAAAAGAGCTTTAACTTATCTCGCTAATACTAGACCCAAATGATTACATTTTAACATTTCCATAGTTAATACAATTTTATGTAGGCCTATGTAACCTTTACTATTCTATTCATTATAATAATAACTTTAGTTAGTGTATACAAGTATGTAAAAACACATTTAACTCTGATTTAGTGTACCAAATTCACAGTTTTGTAGGTTTTCTAACATGGATTATTAATATGGAGGGCCGCTATTTTATATACGTAGAATATATTGGATTATAATAATTAAAAAAACGGAGGCTCCATCGATCTTAAAGAGCCTCTTGGGTGGTCCTTGACTGGTAGGTAATTGGGAACCACTGCTCAAGTAGACAACCCCCTTAACTGCTTGCTATTTCGTACTATAATTCAGTCCATTCCCTGATTCTCACCAATTTACATGGCAATAGTTATCATTGATATTAAAATTCTCTCAGAAAGTGTAGCGACAAAGGGTCCCTTACAGTGCTCTGTAGTAACAACATTATTTTGACAGCTACAGAATTGAGGCATTTATACAACGACTTTATCTCACTCCTTGAGAAAGGATACAGTGTTGATTGCTTCACCAGAGCCTGAGGAATGTAATATATAATTTCTAAGAACTTCTCCAGTAAAGCGCTGTCGGTCCTCACCATCGTGTAGCTGAGTTTTTTCACCCATCCGGTCCAGTTCTTCCAGTCCTTCTGCGTCAGCTCCTTGGTATCCAGGTTCCACTCCACGGGCTCCACGTAATATATCTTCTCCATGAGCTTCTCCAACATGTAAGGGTCTGTAATGGATAGGAACCTTGAGAGGTTCTTCATCAACCCCTCCAGATATCTGCCATCGTCAAGATGAACTACCAAGTCTCGGGTGCAGTTGATCATGTGATCCCAGGCGTGCTTGTTCCTCTGGTAGATATTGCTCTCGGGAATGCGATCGTACACTCCGAAGTTAAAGTAGTGATTATCTATGAATTGCATCAGATTCCTGACGTCTTTAACGTTCTGCCTGGAGAGGCCGAGGTAGTTGAGGTGCCTCGCTCCGCCCAGGAGGTCAGCGATACTGAAGGTTAGTTTGGCCAACGTGAATGAGACGTGAGGCTTTGAATGGTTGAGGGAGTGAAGAATGGTCGCCATTAGCTCGCAGATCTTTGTAATCACTCTACTTGCCATGGAGAGGAGCACGACCTCAACCAGGAACGCTTCGTGGCGGAAAATACCTCGAGCCTGCAATATAGAGAGTCACTTTTATATAATATAGAGCGTGGCTTTTATACAACATAGAGTGGATTTGGTACAACATAAGGAGTGGCTTTGAGACAACATAGAGCGTGGATTTGGTACAACATAGAAAGTGGCTTTGGTACAACTGCACCATTATAACCTACTGCTTACTACATTATAGGATATAGGTACAGTATAAGAATAATATACATGATTAACAAAGTTAGTTTATTAAGAAAAAAATAAGAGATAAGATAATACAAAGAATAATAAGATGTAATTATTCAAACCATTCATTGTTTAAGATGAAAAAAAAAATATGTGTATGTATTTAGTTATATCAATAACTTGCTTGAGATGAGTCTGGTGTGAAGCAGCTAGGAAAACCCTATAGCCTACACACTTAGGTCATAGGTTTAGATACTAAATCTTGTAACTCGTTAAAACAGGACAACAACTAATACTCCTAATAGGACAATAAGTAATGACACAATGTTATTAGTACACAGTAACTGTGATCAAAATAATAACGTATTTATCACTGATATCAGTCGGCTTACTACAACAATACATAACTTTAAATATGAAGAACAAAACTGCATAATCTTAATCCTAGTTTAAGGAGCTACAAGAGCAGTAATTAACATTTGCTAGCTAGCGAGAGTTAAATCCTAATAGAGTTAGATATCACAATGTAATTTGTTCCTTGAAGAAAAACAGATATTTTAAACCTAGTCAGTGGTGAATAACCAGGAATCTAGAAGCAATTAATACTATGCCCGGACAGTTCCTAAACAATACTGCCACTGCAATCAATAGTATAAAGATTAAGTTAGCCTGCAACGGGGATGATAACACTAATCAAGATAGTGATCAAACTTGATCAACTCTATAGGCACCTCAAACAGGCCGTACATAAAAAACATAACTGCGCGAGCCACTACTATGGACTATTAGCACTTCCACGGGCTGCGTACCTCAAACCAGTACAGACGTAGACACCTACAAGACTGGCGTGAGCTTACAGACCCAATTAGGTCGTGAATCGAATCAATAGATAACCTGGCATCCTCCATAATTAATTATTACGCTATTCTATAGTTGCAGCATGGTCGAACAGTTTATGACGTCTGTATACGACCCTAATATTTGCGACCAAGGCTAATATTCGCACTATAATTATCTATGCCTTATGGGCATAAGAAATTATCAGAACAACTGACATACATAAATATGTCCTTTTGACTTTATATAATAGAGCTCACAGCTCAACAAAATAAACTATGCCTTATGGGCATCAATTAAGTATTACCTACAAAAACATAGTTATAAAGACATTTATATGATAGAGTTCAAAATAAGTGTTACCTACAAAAAACATAGTTAAGAGGACATTTACATGATAGAGTTCAAAATAAGGGTTACCTACAAAAACCATAGTTATAAGGACATTTACATGATAGAGTTCAAAATAAGGGTTACCTACAAAAACCATAGTTATAAGGACATTTACATGATAGAGTTCAAAATAAGGGTTACCTACAAAAACCATAGTTATAAGGACATTTACATGATAGAGCTCAAAATAAGGGCTACCTACTAAAAACATAGTCATAAGGACATTTACATAATAGAGCTCAAAATAAGGGTTACCTACCAAAAACATAGTCATAAGGACATTTACATGATAGAGTTCACAGCCCCACTAACAGTTTGTTTGTTAGGTTTTTATTATTACAAATTAAACTAATACATGGAGATATGAATAAAAACATGGGAAACATAGAGGACAAACATTAACACCAGCCCCGAAGGGCTCTCGAAAAGGAACACGACATAGGGATAAAGACAATCACAACACGAATGGTAATGGCGCCTTGCTTTCAATGGGTTTGAGGTGGGAAATTTTTTACAAAAAAC
Source organism: Timema shepardi (assembly GCA_902151425.1). Classification (NCBI taxonomy): domain Eukaryota; kingdom Metazoa; phylum Arthropoda; class Insecta; order Phasmatodea; family Timematidae; genus Timema; species Timema shepardi. The sequence goes on from CABFVX010000800.1 coordinate 10,864, forward strand.
CCACCCCATCGCACTTAGCGGGTCACCAGGACTGTAGGGAAATACAAAACGTACAGAGGAAAGGGAAAAGACAGAAAACAGTGAGAGGTGAACAAGAAACGGAAGAAAAAAACAAAGATGTTGGTAATATAAATAGTAGTGAAATTGTTTCTGAAGTATATTAAAAAATAGCTGTCTTTAACTGGAATTGGCCAACCCCCAATGACAAAAGGTGGGGTTGAAGACGGACATATAACACGAAACATGTAACACGTAACGTGGTGAATCTCACGCACCCACTAACAGATACTACGTCTTAAGTGCACAGCGACATAATCAACTATGTATCTCAATAATCATGATAAGTTATGAAGCTCGATTTGCAGCGAGGAGGTGAATCAGACGCCACAGCCAACGTGGTCTTCTCTATGAAATCTAGAGTGTCTCCGATGAGTGGTGATTACAATAAAGGTAACGTGAACAAAGGACCGGCTCGGATTTATACCAACGGGTCTATATTAATTGGCCGTGATTATTCAAAGTACAGATAAAGGGGGAGGGTATGATTACACATCGCGTCACCTGACTCCAAGCGCTCGCCAACCAGCTGGCCTCTCCTGAACTGACCCCTTACTCATTTCTTCGTCAACCGGTTCATGAGATAGCAGTTGACTTGTGTTGTCTTCCAAAGCCGATGGGATTGGGAATTGGGAAGGTTGAATTTAGAGGAAGTGAACCCAAATTTGCGCGGAGAGAGAGTGGACAACCATTTAGGAAAAACCACCCCAGTTCACCCGACTAAGATTCGAACCTCGATCTCCCCGTCCTAGGCAGTCTAGCTCAACACGAATATAACACGTTAGCTAACTACGCCACTGAGGCTGGTACTTAACAGATTTCTTTTAAAAAATTCACACATGCAGTTATATTTAATACTATTAATTAAATGTTATAATTTAATTTTTTTACAAACCTTAGCTATGCATATAAATAATGAAAATCAGTAGTTTGTCTTAATTATACTTATAATTATTAAAATTGTGTTCGTGTAATAAAGTTGGATGACATTTATTTCTGCAACAGACTATACAAATGTAGAAGTAAAGGCTGTAGCGTATTATAATTTCAATAGTTATAAAGTTAATATTTAATTTATTTACGTATGTCAAGGTTTGCTTCGACCCCCACAAACTTTTTCACGACCTTTGAAAGGATCGTGACTCACAGTTTAAGTACCCGTGCGCTAGAAGATTTCCTTGACAACAGTTTATTGCTCTCACACAATCAAATGTGCGCACTTTTCCAACTAAATAGATTTATCCACCCGTCTAAGTAATGAATAAATAATACGACTAAAATAGAAGTAGTTGCAGGATAGATACAAATCTAACTGAGTTGTTCGATAAATAATTTTACTTACGAGGAATATTATTATTATTATTAGCACCGCGTCTTACTACCCGTTCGGGTTATACGCACTTACGCTAATGTGTAATGGTAGGGTGATTGTGAGATGAAATGGAGGACCTACAGTTTAATGTAGAATCCGAACCACGGTGGAGGCCAGGCATTCCTCACATTCACAAGTTGCGATTAATACACTACGGATTACCAAACCCTTCCTTCACCTCTGACAAGACATCTTGTGAATGTGGGGAATGCCAGGTCTCCACCGTTGTTCGGATTCCACGTTAAACTGTAGGTCCTTCATTTCATCTTACAATCACCCTACCATTACACATTAGCGTAAGTGCGTATAACCCGAACGGGTAGTAAGACGCGGTGCTAATAATAATAATAATAATAATAATAATAATAATAATACACTCATTGAATAGATCTATAATATTTATATTAATCTATTCTTCAATCGCCAAGCTAGGTAACTTATAAATTATTTTGTGGGGCACCTAGGTCTATGAAGGTAGAATTTAGAGAAAGGGTACCCACATTTGCGGGGGCTTAAACGTGGACGTCCATTTTAAGGGGAAAAAAACATAATTACACTCTGTCAGGATTTTAAACCCGACATTTCCCTCCCCCACGAACCATGCAGACAAGATGTGCCTGACGTTTAGTCCATCTGCCCACCGAATTAGGCACTTACGGGCAAACCCTTACTAATTTAAGTCATAATCCATCCATTGCTTCTCATTGTTCACATGCATTGACTGTGCTCCGCCTCTTATTATCCTTTAGTGCAAAATTAACCAACGAAATAAAACTAATCAAGTGCTGCTATGGACTATAAAGTTGAATTCATAAATATTATGTCCATTTTCATAGTCAAACTTAGTACGGCTCAAGTGCGGTGTCATTCCATTCTGGCCTCGATAAGTGTAGTCCTGTATTTAGTATAGCACCACACTTGAGGCGTACTAGGTCTGACTTTGAAACTGGCCTTATTTCTTGGAAAGTAATAATAATGACATTTGTGAATCATTGATGTGTGTTATTGTCCGAGTAATGATCCAATACATTATTATATAATGCCATCGCCATATTAACATTCTTTCTTTCTAATTACCATTAAACTAATGGAATTAATAGAAAGTTATCTCTAGCAGAAGTATAAATACCGTGACGTGATGTAAGAAACTTGACTCTTAATGGATTATAAAAACAATCAAGCGAATCAATGGGACGTTAAGTGTGAGTGCATAAATAATAAACTTGATGTCAAGGACAAACCCAACATAATTTTTCTTGGCAATCCAACAATAGCCATTGTTTGTTTAATGTAGAATAGTTTTACTTTATTGCTCCACGTCTTACTACCCGTATGGGCTGTCCGAATCTAACTAGGATGATGGGGAAGAGTAAATATACCCACGTTTGCATAGAGAGTGAAAAGCTTTTTTAAAAAAATTAACTACACCCGGCCGTGTTTCTAATCCAAAACGCCTTGTCCCCAGCAAACCAGTCTACATGGTATTGACATTCAGCTCATACGCCCCACAATGCGGAATACTCTCGAATACTTTGAATATTTGCCGATGGATAAATAAATATTATTTTATTAATTAAAATAAAATAATGATAATAATCTTGCCATTGAGGCTATTATCTGTTCACCATCTTATGGTTTTACCAACACTGTACATTATTTCATATTCTCTGTAAATATGTTATCGTAATAAAGGCCTTCTAGACATAGCACACCAACCAAACTCCAGACCATCAAGTTATTACTCTGTGAAAAGGAAAAATCTCAATTTAAAAGATAGCTGATCTATTTATGTTCCTGTAAGGAAATGAACCATAGATCTGTAGAGTAGTAGGCAGATGTACAAGCAACTATGATAAAGTGTTGGAAAGTTTCTTAAACTACATTTAAAACTTCTAGGAGGAGGATTACGTTATTATTTCCAATCAAGAATATTATTTTGCTGACGTCTTACTTTATATCTTACCAATTATTTAATAAACTTTTATAGAATACCAAATTGAATTTTAAGTAGCCAATGTTATTCAAAAACTATCCTATATAACTTACAAATTGAGAAATATTAAAGAACACATCCTGTGGCTTATGGATATACACTTTTTGTACTGTTCTGTTGTCCAAATGGCGGCTCGACTGTATTGGAGACATGGGTTTTTGGGGTTAACTTGGATCACGTTTTACTATTACTATCAACTAGTTTAATATCTATGACTACCCCAAAGAGGGAACACGCGAACTAAACGTCAAATTGAAGGGGCTTGTTCGAATCCCAGTCGGGTGTGTTGAGAGTGGTTTTCACATTCCTAGATGGTTTCTAGTTCTTATAAGCGTCAATGAGGGTGCATTACCTCATTCTTATCCCAACTGTGTTGTAAAATGCTGGTTGCCCAAACGTTAAATAAAACGAGTTACCAAAAACCTTTTATTACTATTTTACTATATAACTGTATAATCATTAATTTCATCAAACAAAAGGGAAAGCTGCATGGCTTGACGCATGCATGTATGAAATTGTTTAGCTTTTTTATCAGTCAGATACCATACTACCGTTTTCTTACAATGGGTCTAGAGAATATAAATACATAGTCACTCCTACCATTTACTTAACTTGTTTCTCTATTGTTTCGTTCTTTTACACTTTCCTATCACTTTAATTTTATATACATTTATTTATTTCATAGACATGTTTACTGACACTATTCAAAAAGGCGAATATAAAATGTATAGATATAATAGTTATGTATTATGTATGATTTGAATGGCAAGTACATTCTCGAAACCAGTGGTTTTATAGCGGTTGTCTCCAAAAGTTCCAATAAATAAATGGGCTCTTTAGTGTAAATCGGCGAATAGTCCAGACGGCTAGTTGGCGGTGCAAAAGAACAAATCAACAAGACATATCACTGACTAGTTCTCTCTCCTTTCCCGGGACTTGAGCGCCTAGTCATTATTGATAAGAAAGGGGGAAGGGCTTTGTGCCCCACCAAATTGGGGACAAAAGACGATAAGCCCCCAGCTAAACCTTCACAATCGCTTTAACTCGTTTTTTCTTTCATTAGTTTAAGCTTTAATTCGTGATCATAACCTTAATGTCTCGTTTACTCTAGACTTTTCTTTAAATTTAAATACTAATAGATAATAATAATCCTGATACTTAGTAAAAGTGCCTTAAAAACAATAAAATCGGTTGTTTTTGAACAATTTTTTTATTTTAAACTGTTTCAAACGAGTGTAAGTAGAAAATAGTTATATTGTGCAAAGGCCTCGCAAAACTATTGGTTATTAAATTAAGAAGTAATTCGTGTAGCTTCCTTTTCGATTAACATGCCAAAGTATTTGTTACAACATTGTCATTTATTCTATCTCTTGGGTCTGCGATAAAATCTTTTCTAATTTATATGGGACACTACCCACATCGGTGGTCACATGGTCGTGTTGGATAGGATTGATGATGCTGTAGATATCGGGGGCTCTGAAACCCGATCGTGTGAACTGACGCTAGTTTTTTCTTAAATTGTTTCCCACTTCCTTTCATATCAATTCAGGTAAATCCTCTTTAAAATCCTCCATTCTTTATCCATTTAATAATTAATACTTAGCACCGTGTCTTACTACTCTTTCGGGTTTTACGCTTAAGTACTAATTGTATTAAAGGGTTTGGAATTGGGAAGGTTAAATATAGATGAATGGAGCCCATATCTGCATGGAGGGAGAGCTGACAGCCATTTAGGAACCCCCCTCCCCCCAGTTAGCCGACCGAGATTTGAACCTCGATCTCCCTATCCTAGACAGACTAGCTAAACATGAAACTATCGCGTTAGCTAACTACGCCAACGAGGCGGGTTTCATCCTTTTTATTAACTTTAATTATATACGCGTACAGCCCAAAATTATATTAAGGCGTAATAAAAAATGTCGCTTGACTTTACGAAGACTGTAGAAGACTTAAAAGTAAGTATATTATTTTAGTTTACTATGTATTTATTTGATTTTTCCTCCATGTCTTACTTTTCTTCTGAAATGTGTGGAAACGGGCCAGAGATGATAATGGTATAGTTTAGAGAAATAGTGGAAATATAGTAAGAAGCCATTGAGGGGGGGG
>CABFVX010000800.1:16994-68956 GCA_902151425.1 Timema shepardi
TATATATATATATATTATTAATATGTATTAAATAACCCTAATTATATTGTCAAATGTTATCAATGTTGACCGTACCCACTTCGGTCGCTGCATAGTCTAAGGAGCTACTCTTGAAATGGACTAGACTTCTAAAGACGGGGCTATCGGAGTTCGATCCCGGTTAGATGTACAGAGGGTAGTTTTCCCTAAATGGCTATACACCCTCTCTCCACGCCAATGCAGGTACATTTCCTCTAAATTCAACCTTCCTGATGCCTAAGACATTAGTGTAATTAGTAAATAGGCATATAACCCAAACGGATAGTAGGACGTGGTATTAAATATGTTAACTGGAGTGTTGTAAACCTTAGCGCGATGTGCCGATGTAAGCCTGACCTGTCGGAACAGCCTGGCCAAAGTCTTGTCGTCCTCCAGAGACCGGACCACATCCACCCCGAAGTTCATCACCTCCTCGACCACGTCCGGGTCCACGTAGACGTCCTCCAGCCCGAACTTACTGTCCAGCATCCCGTACTTGTGAGTCTTGGTCAACTGCAGACCCTCCAGGAGCAGTTTCATCGTGCCGCTATCCTTGATGAACCCAGTCCACGCCTCCACCACGACAGCATTCTCCTCGGCGTTCAGGTTAAGGATGTTGACATGATCCTCGTAGCTAGTGGCTAGGGCCAGGGGCAAAGCCAGTAGGGTCGCGAGGCTCCACATGGCTGAGTGTCGCCGGGACGAATGAGCCGCTCAAGATACTCACGCTTTATCTTGCGACAGACGGTACGTACACCAGCCGGGCCAAGGTTTGATATATTGGGGCTGACAAGTTCACAGGGAGGAACAAGGTTTGATACATCAGAGCTGACAAGTTCACAGGGAGGAACATGGTTTGATACATCAGAGCTGACAAGTTCACATGGAGGAACAAGGTTTGATACATCGGGGCTGACAAGTTCACAGGGAGGAACAAGGTTTGATACATCAGAGCTGACAAGTTCACAGGGAGGAACAAGGTTTGATACATCAGAGCTGACAAGTTCGCAGGGAGGAACAAGGTCTGATACATTGGGGCTGACAAGTTAATAATAATAATAATAATATTTAGCACCGCGTCTTACTACCCGTTCGGGTTATACGCTTTAAGTACTAATTACGCTAATGGATTAGGAATTGGGAAGGTTGAATTTGAGGAGAGGAAGTAAACCCACATTTGCGTGGAGGGAGAGTGGAAAACCATTTAGGAAAAACCACCCCCAATTCACCTGACCGAGATTCGAACCTCGATCTCCCCGTCCTCAGCGGTTTAGCTCAACACGATAAGCGCGTTAGCCAACTACGCCACCGAGGCGGGTAGCTGTCAAGTTCACAGGGAGGAACAAGAGTGGTAGCGTTAGCTACGAAGAAAATATGATTTTAGTTAAAATAATGAAACATGTTTAAAAAAATATGTATTATATAGAGCACTGAATAAATAAGGAACACAAAGTCTAAATATTAAGCTGACTTTTAATTAAATTTCTAGAAATTTGTATCGTTATAAACATACAAGTTACGCCTTGTATCAAACATTTGAAAAATTACAAAAATAATTTATTTTCATTCAACATTTCACTTCCCCTTCCGTTTGAGCAAAGTTCTGGGACATTCATTGTCCCTACGCCCAGAGCCATTATATACCTAGGACTACTTATATCTTACCAACGACCTAATAATGTGCGGTTATTGAGACCCTAGCTATAGTAATTATATCCACCTCGAACCAATACCGAGAGTCACGGGGAGAAATTGTTGCTTCAAAATCATCCCTTGCACTAGAGAGGGTGGAAGATACACTTTTTCATCCCTCCTCTCCACCTTGTCAGTCTGTTCTAGTTTGCCAGTGACGGGAAGGTTGGGTATTGAATCTTGGCCTCATGTGCTGGAGCTATTTTATTCACCATCCCACCACGTAAATGTTGGTATACTTCCTCTAAAATTCTATCTTCCTTATGTGTAAGTATATTTAAGAGGACGACTTCAAGGAGCATAGTAGACAAATCTCCCCTCTTATCCATAGGAGGAACCCTCCTGACCTTGTACCAGCCTCAGCCGTGGCCAAGGAAAGTCAAGTGAACCGGACAAAGACCGCCCGCCACTTTCTGGAGCGTTTAGCTCTTTACACAAGCTAACTTATCTTGCAATATTAAGATAGTAGTTTATTAAAATAATTATGGCTTGGCTCAAAATGTAGTTAAGATATACCAATAATTTCTATAGTATTTCAGATATTATATTTGGGTGGTACAAATATAATAAAGGGCAAGAGGCATCGAAAAAGATTTCTCGTTCTTTCACCTAAAAATGGAGATATGTGACCGGAAATAATCAGCATTGTTAAAAAAATGTATAAAGAGAATATCCTTTTACAAAAGAGAACAAATAAAATAATACATAATGTTGCAGAAACATATAAATGAACAGTTTGGTAAACCATGAACATAACTATTCACAGTACGTCAGCAGATTATGTTTATTTATTGATCTGTTGCCAATCGCTACGCGCTAGGTGTGCTCTCGATTTTTAATTGTAATTACCGTACTAATTTATTCCCTTTTCTACGGTTTTTAGTTTTAGTGTGCGTTCATTTTTTAGTTTTTTTTAGTGCCATATACGAAATTCCATCTTATCTATTTCACAAGGAATTAATGTATTCATTCTTAAGTTTCATAAATTTCGAGGACGAATCTCAGCCGTCTGTTATGATTGAGTTTTCCCTAAATGATTTTCTACTCTCCTTAAATGGGAATTCTGGTACATTTACTATAAGTTGAATCTTCATAATACCTACAGTATTAGTGCAAACCTGGGCTGTAGAACACGTGGTACACAATTAACAAAACAACCAAACAATGCAACCATATTTATTTTATAATTACATAAAGACACATAGTTTACCAACGCAATTGTTAATTAGTCCTAAAATTTGAAGTTTATAACTTGCTAAATGTCAATGATTGTGTGCGAAAACCTCGCAAATACCTCAGGGATGATTGATCAGTTTATTACGTTTTCTCGCCCCCTCGAAGAGAGAGGTATTGTGATAATCAAAATAATAAAAATAATATTGAATTTTGATAAAAAAAAAAGTCAAATTTTCATGACCCCTTTAAATTGAAAAAGTGGTTTTATCGATGCCATCCTAGAGCCGAAACCATTTTACCGATCGGGATAAAATTTGGTATCTAGGGTTTTCATAGGGTTGCCCAGAGGTTTATTTCTAGAATTATATATCACCTTAAAACCAAGGGTAATTTACTTAAGGTGTAGCCGAAGGGAGATAAAGTATTTTTAAAGTTCTTATAAAATTGGAATTTTTTGGTAAAAATAGATCAAATATTTATCCAGTAGCAACATAAAGTTTAGTTTTCTACACATGCTAATATCAACAGATCTTGAATATCGGTTAAGGGTGTTCTGGAATTTTATCAAAACTTTTTCTCTTCGATTAAAATGTTTTGACAACAATTCAGGACACGTTTGACAGATGTTCAAGATCTTTTGATATTAGCATGAGTAGAAAGATAAACTTATGTTGCTACTTTATAAATATTTGATTTATTTTGGCCAAAAAAATGTAATGCTATAAAACTACTCGCGCTCCCTTCTGCCACACCTTAAGGGTGCGGCCGTAGTGCAAGTTGTTTATCTGGATGGTAGTGGGTGGTGAGTCGCCAAGCAACCCACCAGCCACGTTTCCGTCACATGCAGCCAGACGACACCGGCCGCACTGGGTCCTCCAACCCACCCAACCAGCCTAGCAAGTCGCCAGGCATGTAGCGAGGGAATCAGTTGTGTTGGATAATTTCACCTAGCCACCACGCGTTAAGTTATGGAGGAGTTGCTGATCTCAGCCGTTTACAAGCGGAAAGCGATATGGGACCCACGGTGATACCTAGATTATTCCATCGTGCAGTGCGGCTGGACTATATCCACCCTTCACCCACGAGCTTCCACCCCCTAGCCTCCGAGCTACCCACTACCCACCTTCAGTGCGGCCCTAGGTAAAGGAAGAAAAGATAGGATGTATTTGATCAAGCTTGCTCTAACAATTCTTATAAGATGTTGTACAAAAGCACTGCTTAAAATTTCAAACAAAATGACAAGTTTCAACTTTGTCCATGAAAATGACTTTAAGGATACTTTACAGAAGAGGAAACTTTCAATTCTAATAATTTCATCGCAACTATTTGAGATAAGAAATAACTTGTCATTTAAAAAAAATCTTTTATTTAGAATATATTTTCATAAAACCTATAATTTCTGCAAGCAAATATATATTTACTTTTTATGGAGATATTTGAAATGTGAAATTGACCGTTATTCTCTTTGGTTGATGGAGATGTCCCTCTTTTCTCATGTTTCTGTAACAGTGTATATTATTACATTTGTATTCTTTTTCTTTGTTCTATCATATTATAAATATACTATATTTACATCGCATGATTTTATAGTATTTTGTTTACAGTATATATTATAATAGCGCTGTTTGAATAAATTACGACCATTCCTTTAACTCGACCCTCAAAATTGAATCCTAGAGAGGTTTCTTGTTCGTGGAGAGGATGGTACCGCTGGCCACGTATCTCGGGAATATTATAAACAGCTTGACGTAAACCCATAAAAAAAAATTAGAGCCACTTTTATAATATTAAAATTACCCTTTAGCGTTTCCCCCCGCAAAAACATGTATTCATTTTTATTTGTCATGTCAATCACTATCCAGATGAAATTTTTATAAAATTGTTATAGTCATTTAAAAAATCGAAATTTATAAAATCACTCACTATTTAACTAATATTAAATGAAATTTTCACTAATAGCCACGTATAGGCCTATAGTGTTATTTGGCATGTATACATGGGAAGAGGCAGCGTTACAAAATACAATTTTGTGTTATAAAGCACAGAAAGCGTAACTATTCATCACAAAACGTAGAGATACATCATACTTTTTCTTTATATGAGAATGTACATAATTTTTATTTAGGCTGTACTGTGCTGGGGTTTGGGGTTCAATCCTCGGTCCCGGCATAGATTTATCTGATTACTAAACCCTCCCTTCACCTCTGACAAGACATCTTGTGAATGTGAGGAATGACAGGTCTCCACCGTGGTTCGGATTCCACGTTAAACTGTAGGTCCTCCATTTCATCTCACAATCACTCTACCATTACACATTAGCGTAAGTGTGTATAACCCGAACGGGTAGTAAGACGTGATGATAATAATAATAATAGTAATTATAATAATAATAATTATTATTATTATAATAAGGCTGTAATAACTTGAGTCTATAAGAACTTTTTTTTGTAGTCCATACATTTTCACACAGGTTATTTAACGTCCTGTGCCACTAGGTAGCGGTGATATTGGAAGTTTAGAGGATCTGAAACCTCATCAGCATAACTAGGTGATAGGAAAACCACTCACATCCACACGGCCGTATATAAACTACACCACCATTCGCGTGCCAAATTAAAAATAAAATAATAATATTTTATTATAATTATTTAAAAATTTTAAACAAAGGCAATTTTTTTACGAAGATTGGTTACATCCTGGCTCTATTTTACTAAAACATTCTAAGGAAATGTGAGCTACACATACTCATATATTACTTCATGCAGGGAGTTTTAAAAGATCTTCTTCCACCCAGTGCCATGATTTTCCGGTCAGACCATTCCTCAGATTGAGAACATGTAGAGATGAATGAAATGTAGATTACACAGCCCGTTATATTTGTTTATTTATATTTAGTGGTTACGCCGGAGAGGCAAATAACTTTCACATTTTAAACTCTGGGCTTTTGAAAGGAAACTCATGGAAACATCAATAAATAAACCTGTTACTACATTGACTAGTGGGAGCTATCATGCAACCATAAATGTTACATTTTAAAAATATAATTTTATTTTAATTTGTTCTCGCACCACGTCCTACTATCAATCGCAGCAGAGGAATTTAATTACGATAGTTGGGATAAATATGAGGAAGATTAAATTAAAGGGGAATGCCTCAACATTTTCACCGGGCTAGAGTGAGAAAGCATTTAGGAGAAACTCTCTAAGTACACTAGGCAGGGATCCGAGCCATCACTTAGCCCTATCCATCAATTCAGGTTCGAAATCTACTCTTGGTTAACCCACATTTTTGGATGCATGGTCTAACGCGTCACTCGTGCGTTAAGACAGACGATGGGGTAGGTTCGAATACAGGTTGGGTGTACTGAGAATAGTTTTCCCTAGATGGTTTTTCACTCTACCTTTAAAAAATATTGGTGCAGTTCTTCTAAATTATAACTTCTACTATGCATATGCTATCATCGTAATTAATGGATATAATCTGAAAAGATACTAAGACGTGGATAATCTAGAGGATCACACCAATCATGCCAGAGAGGTCCTGGAAAGATTGCACACGGCGAAACTGACTCTTTAACAGAGATAATATATTTTAGACACGTGGTGTTATACCGAGAAATCTTTCAAGCATACTGATCCCATAAGGAACTAACCCAGGATGACTAACTTAAAGGAACTCAGGGGATTTATTGGGATGGTAGAATTCTTTGGGGCTTATCCAACACATCTTCACTCTTCTACCATCTAAAGAATAAGGGAATCCCGTTCAATTATGTGTCACCTGATTGTCAGACCGCGCTCAAGGCGTTAAATCGATCTTAGACTGGTCCCATGGACTTTAGGAGGGTGGATTAAAAAAAATAGACGGGCGCCTAACCAACCTCGGTGCAGCCGTGTTCTGCCAATTAACTGAAAGTTCGCTCATGTAAATCGCTTACGCGAACAAGAGTTTCAATCGAACAGACTAAATTATTCTATCTAAGAAATGGAAACATTGTATATTTGACCTTCACCCTGATATCCAAACCTTGTCTTGGTTTTTTAACTTAAGATTGTACATTTGACCTTCATCCTGATACCCAAACCTCGTCTTGGTTGTTTAACCTAACATTGTCCATTGGACCTTTACCATGATATCCACACCTTGTTTTGGTTGTTTAACCATCTGAGTCAGATCAAGATGATTCGGGTGTTGGTTACAGTCTTTTGAGTTCGAGGTCACTACAATGCCTTTGCAGACCCAACAATACCAGGACCAAAGTCTGTCATAGGAGTTCTCGACTGGGTCCCGTAAATATTCATTCCTTTAAGCTAGGCGTAAAAGAAAGACCCGGAACTCTTGAAAATAATCGGAGAATGTTAGACTAAGTTGAAGCCTGTTAGTTTTAAAGAAGGATGCATATTAAGAGATAACCGTACAAACTTTATCATATAATGTTTTATAGCGTTAAACGATATTTTAAAAATAGACCTTCAGTTATCTACACTACCCTCAAGTAAGTTTTTCTCAGAAAAACAAATATATCAGCTTGATAGTCAAGATAACTCTCTTCACACATAAATTTCAAACAAATTGCTATGACATTAAAAAAACAACTAAAATCTCAAATATTCATTTATTTTTAGACAACCCTAAATTTATTTTTATAAGTAAAAATGAAAATATATTGGTTTTCATAAAAAAATATTTTCAGATACACATTTTGAACTAAATCTTAAAAGCTATTTTCTAAAAATTTCAAATTTTCTAAAATCTTTCCCAAGTAAAATAACCTGAATGTTTTTACAAAAAATAAATATATAGAATAATTCATTGTTTAAACAACTTAGAGATAACTATTTTGAACTAAATAGTTGAATCAATTATTTTAAATCATGAAATATAAAAATAATCAGTAAGCAGTAAGTGACCGGCATACCCAACTCGCCAAAGATTAAAAAAAAAACTTTTAAGATATAAACACTAAAAAAGTACGGATAATTTTGTAAAAAAGAAGAGTACCGGAATATGTATTGCAAGTATACGACAAATTTAAAAAAAAAATCAAAACTAATATTATCATGATTATTATTAGTCTGCTTACTGTAGTAATGTGGTGGAAAGCTAATAGCAGCTCCGACCAAATTACATTTGGTGGGGGGCCTGAATTATATCTCCTCCGAAGAGTCTCTCTTCCGATACTTTACACACAAACAGCCCTAAGGAAAATACTGGATTGTATATCCTTTAAAAATTGAAATTTTATCTCCAAAATCCTTAATTGTACCTTCTCGGAAGAGTCTCTCGTCCAATACTTCACACACAAACAGCCAAAATGAACCTCCTGAATTGTTTCTCTAAACGAAGCACTTATAAGTTTACTTTGGTGCTTATAAAGAATAAGTGAAGGGGAAACGTTATAGATGTACTTTAATGTGTCATAAATAATTAATATAATATATGAGTCATGCCGATAAATTGCTCAAAATTAATTAAACCAAACTAATGTAAGAAGGCCTCTGCACACTCAGAGAATATCTAAGTAAAAATAAATTTACAATGAATGCAGACAAATCAAATCATTAAATTATTATTACTTCACCCCAAATTCACTATGAAAATAAATAATATGTTTTCTTATAAGTTAATTTCCCCCCAAATTGATTAACTTGTTTCAAATTCTTATGCTCAATGTTGAAAAATATGTGGTTTAAGATCTAAGAAACAATTAGTCCTTTCGTGTATTTTATTGTATAAGTACCATACATTTAATTTGTTGTATATTATGTATAATTCTTTAAAAAAAATTGATAATATTACAGGTTTTATAGAACGCATAAATAAATATACGATCATAATAATTATAAATATGCGAGTCGTATGTTTTCCGTTAAATGCTAAAATACTTGTTACAATATGATTTTTATTTTTTAACAGCTAGAATAAAGTAAAAACTATATTAATAATCTCATTTTCAATGAATTGATTAATTTTACAATATGCTGACCTCTTTCATTCGTGTGCTATACTAATAATAAATCAAAGTTTGTCGCTTATGATTCCATCTAGCCGTTTTATGAAAAATTAAAGTACATTCTACATTTCCGCTTTACTTATTCTTTATGAATATTAAGATTAAAACTTAAAATCCTCCATTTAGAGATAGAATTCAGGATTTTCATTTGGGCTGTTTGTGTGTAAAGTGTAGGAAGAAAAACTCTTCCGAGGAGATACAACTAAGGATTTTGGAGATATAATTCCAATTTTTAAAGGAGATATAATTCAGGATTTTTATTCGGCCTGACTGTGTGTAAAATGTCGGATGAGAGACTCTTAAGAGGATATACAATTTAGTCACCTTGTTGGGGGAGCTGAATTGTATCTCCTAGGAATACTCTTTTTCTGACATTTTACACACAAACACCCCCAATAAAAATTCTGAATTATATCTCCTTTAAAAATGTAACTAAATCCATAAAATTCTGAATTGTACCCCCTCGAATGACTCTCTCTTCCGACACTTTAGAAACAAACAGCCCAAATGAAAATCCTAAATTATATCTTCTTTAAAAATTGGAATTGTTTCTTCAAAATCCTGAATTGTACCTCTTCGGAATAACATCTCTTCAAACACCTTACATATAAACAACCTGATCTTGATCCAACGATTCATGAAGTACTGCGGTTAATATCGTATACATCTTTATTTATATTTCCAGCCCGTTTCAGGAAATTGAAGATGACAGTGAAAAAGATAGAACGGACTATGTGACAACTAAAAATGAGGATGACTCAGAATCATATTCAACTAACTTACAAAGCTCTTTAGGATCAGGATAATATAGAAAATGATAATGGAAATTCTAGTGCAAATAATCCAAGTCTGACTAAATCAGTAGCATCAAAACATAATAAAGGTAGAAAACGAAAATCAACTTAAGTGGAGCAGGTAAAAAATCAAATGAATGAGGCATTTTGACTTTTCAAAGCAGTTTTCATCCCACTTGAACAATCCAATAATAGAAAGGAAAAGGACAATTTAGAATTATTCAACAATTTACTCCTCACCAAACTGAGGGGAATCGTCGGGGACATTCAAAAACTAGCCATGCATGAAATATATAACCTGATGTTTCTATTAAAAAATTATCATATTCGTTGAATAATAATTACACTAGAAGCTAAGCAGGGTAACATATGAATTCAGCGTCACCATATTCTCAGCTCTCTCAACTATATCCACATTTTCAACAATCTCAAAACTCTCAAAAATATTTGGAATCACTTTACGAATCAGCTCTATTACCACCCAATAATGAAACCAACCACACAAACGTCTCCTTTATTTAGAATATCTAACTGTGTTTTTCTGTCCGAATATTGTTAAATTTATTAATTACTCATGTCACCTGTAGCTAAAAATCTTGTAGTGATCACCAGTTTTTGTTCGAGGTCAATACTCAGTTTCATATTCGTATCTTGCTTTTTAATGCTAGGTCCAACTTGTGTTAATAAAAATTCAAAATAAGATGCCCTAATTCTATAGAAGTTTTCAAAATATCCTGAATACTTTTATAAAGTCTGCTAATATATTTGACCTATATTCCTATAATCCATAATAAACAACACACAAGAAAGCAGACACAATAATTAGCTGCCTAGCACCCCTAATTGTGATTCAGTACTGATGGCAAGACAAAAAGTTACATATTGTTTCGATAAACTAAATGCGTCACAAGTCTGAACGAAACCCACACCGCGTTGTCACCCCTGGTTCGCCCTCAGTTATCTGGTTCAACGAACCACGCGTCGTGTATTTAAGCCTTTTTAGTAAGGCAGCTAAAGGAAAGTTGGTCAAGCTATACTATTGCTGGTCTGAACTCATGACTACAGTGATATTCTGACACTCCTCGTGGTGCAACTGGTCGACGTTATCACCGGCCTAGCCATGCGTAATGCTCACGTGAATCAAAGCTTGAATCGAATGCGATCCAAACTTGGAGTCCCTATCGTCAGACTTGACGGAAACTCATAAGTTTCTACCCTTTCATCGGGGCTGGAAGCAAGAGCTCTGGAACAGGGAGACCAGGGGGCTCAAGCCCCCTGTTTTATCTTGTTGGTGCTAGGGCCATCTTAAGCCCTCCCCATGTGTTAAAACATACAACTGCTGCCAACATATTGCTAATTTTTAAGTAATGAGACAATTAATTTAACGAAATATTAAATTTAATAGAAAACCGAGATCCCACAATTTGGCTGGTTAAATTTTTTCACGCACAAACATAACCTCTTCCACAAAAATATATTTACTAACATTATGCCCATTTGTGATTGCCTTAAATAAAAATTAATAACAGTCTGGTAAAGCCAAAAGAGCTAATACCATTTATTGACACTTTTTAAACAGATAAGAACAAATGGATTCCATTTCTCAGTTTAATTTAAGTTTAATTTGGACTAGATGCGGTTTAACAACCACAGTTCCAAAATTATATTTTTGCCATAGTATTTCTTTATCCATCCAAATAAAATTAAAAAGCTGGACATTTATTATCAAGATTTCTTATTTTTACTTGAATAAAATATACAATTTTTAAACCCTACGTTATACATTGTTGAGAAAGTATATTTGATTTTGTATATATGGTTTATAAGAAAAATACAAAGTATTTAACCAACCCTAGTTTAATGGTCCATTGAGTTGCCTTCCGCAATATGAGTCTTGAGAGAGTTGATAAGTACAATTCTTAGTTCACCCTTAAAGATAGCAGGATTACCTTGCATGGTTAAACTATGGTGTAGCTTAGAAGATAGAAACATAGCATGGCAAAAGCGAGGGGTGGGGGGCGAAAGATTATGGAATTACAACCCCCAGTCTCCCGAAACTTTTCGACGTTGGTAATATTGTTAGCAAAAGAGTGTTTAAAAAAAAGTCAGATTTTGAACCTAATTATCTTTATTTGACTATGCTATCTGATATTCAGATATAGTAGTTTATCATCTAAAAGATTCAAATTTTTTTAAAAATATTTACAGGGAAAGACCACTTTAAATAGCATATAAAACAATAAATTGTCAAACTATTTATAACTGAGGAACACTCTAAATCTCTTCATAGGGTATATTTGAATCTTGTCATTTCTTCTCTTTTCAATTATAACTAAACCTTCACCGGTCACTAACCCTTTATCCATCACTCGTTCTAATTGCAGTTCGAAAGTTTATAATGGTTTTGTACATTTAGCTTACGGTGCTTTATTTTCTAGGGTCCAATACTCAAAGCTATGTTAATAACTTTTCACTTTGGGGCAAGGCTTGTAAACATAATCTAATTATTTTATTTAGCACAATTTGGCTCGTGAATCTTGTGAACACACACCCTTCGTTTAATCAAGTACAGGTTAAATTTAATTTGCACGAAATGAAGTAAAGAGTAAAATTTACTTTTTTTGTGCCCGTGAAAGCCATTTGAATATTCACCAAAAATAGGGTAGGGTAGAAAGGCCGATAGAAACCAACATGAAATATTTTTTGGAAATTAATATTTTGAATGTACATACTCAAGTATTATAAAGTCAAAGTTAGTAGATTGTACCTAAAGGTGCGTTGACACGATGCTAGTGTACTATGATCAGAGCTCTGCTTACACGATTCTAGTGTACTATGATCAGAGCTCTGCTTACACGATGCTAGTGATACTATGATCAGAGCTCTACTTACACGATGCTAGTGAATTATGATCAGAGCTCTGTTGACACGATGCTATTGTACTATGATCAGAGCTCTGTTTATACTATGATAGTGTACTATGATCAGAGTTCTGTTTACACGATGCTAGTGTACTATGGTCAGAGTTCTGTTTACACGATGCTAGTGTATTATGATCAGAGCTCTGTTTACATGATGCTAGTGTACTATGATCAGAGCTCTACTTACACGATGCTAGTGTATTATGATCAGAACTCTGTTTACATGATGCTAGTGTACTATGATCAGAGGTCTGCTTACACGATGCTAGTGTACTATGATTAAAGCTCTGTTTACACGATGCTAGTGTACTATGATCAGACCTCTGTTTACACGATGCTAGTGTACTTTGATCAGAGCTCTACTTACACGAGTAAGATTAATCCAGGAATACTAAGGCAGAGAGAGAAAATGGGTGGTGGGGGTAGATGATGTGTGACGCGGAGGCGGTACTTGATGATATCGCGGGAGGATGCGTGTCCTGGCGTGGTGGATATCGCGGAGGGGATGGATACCGTCGCGGATAGGAATACTAGGGCAGAGAGGGAAAAAGCATGGGGGGAAGCGCGCACGCGGAAGTCTCCGCGTGGGGTCCGAGCTTCAATCCTCGGTCCCGGCATACATATCTCAGAACATAGGCTTAAAAGGATACTCTCTCTCTTTCTCTCTCTCATACACGCAGATGATTTGGGAGGTGCATGAGAGTGGGGAAACATGCATATCTTCCTTCAGAATATAGCCTTAAAAGGATACTATTTTATTTCTCTCTCTCTCTCTTGATCTGCATATTCTTAAAAAGATTCTTTCCAAACTCTAGGTATTATTACCACTCAGAATATAATCTTAAATGAATACTCTTTTATTTCCATGTCTCTCTCTCCCCCCCTACTCTCCTGATCTGCATACATATTTATGGCCTCTTATAAAAGATTCTTTCCAAACTCTAGGTATTGTTACCTCTCAGAATATATTATCTTAAATGGGTACTCTATGTAATGTCTCTGGATCATGAACTTAAATAAATAGAACAACCTCTTATTTAGCGTGTATATTCTTAAGATTATGATGATACATACATATATGTATTCGGTACAAAGATTATAGTCTTTCTCTAAAGTCTTAGTCTTGGGTAAAACACGTACGCGTGAGTGCTTGAATAGTTCGCTGTGAAGCGACTCCTGTACCTCGCACCGAGAACGCACGCACACGCACACGCGAGTGCTTCACCAATTGAATAGTTCGTACTTGTCTCCACCTAGATATATCAGTCCTTTCTGTGAAGTTTTAAAGCGACTCCTGTACCTCGCACCAAAGTTTTTGTCCGGAAGATGGACTCTGCCCACATTGTCTAGCGTTATGATGTTCGGTTCGTCCTCCTCCTCGCTGGCCTCTTCATCTCCTTCTAGACGGCGGACGTTGTAGGTCCGATACTTGTCAATTTCGGAGATGCGCTTGACCCGATCGAGTTCCTCGTGCTCGATTCGATCCAACTCCACGCACAAAGCGTTTTCTTCCTCCTGGAGAATTTTCGGCTCGTCCCCTTCCTTGAGATTGTAGACGGGGCAAGATGTAGAACAGCGTTCAACGGACTGACTCGATTCCCACATTCCGGGATTATGGCATCCGAGCCAGTGGACGGAAGAATCGCAGCACTCACTGTAACCTTTGTCGGCCCTCGCGATGTAGTATTCTAAGCCTCCGTTCGAGATCTTAATATCGCTCATGCCCTCCAGATGGTAACCCAACTGTCTAAACATATCGAATGAGATACGTCTCCCTACATCACGGTCGCTTTATATGCTTGGGATGGAGGGGAGGCGCGCCCTCCCTCCTCTCCTTTTACACTATATCCTTCGCATCGATCCACGAATTGTGTGTCGAGTCGAACCCTAATCATTTAACGTATACTCTATTTCCGGAACGTTTGACTATCTTCTCTACGAGGTAAACATCCGGATACGAAGTTTTTCTAAGCTCCTTACCGTAGAAACCTCCTGTGATAGGATTACCTTTCATATCTTCGAGTAGGAAGGTCCTGGGATTAGTATCGACGACGTTACGTATTTTAAACAGTTCGGTCGACCAGTTTGCGGTATAACCCTTTTCAAAAACGTCCTTATACTTGCTGATACGGACTATATCACCCACTTTAAATATGTTCAGTGAGGAATCCAAGATCTTGAAACGTTTATGGACCGTATGTAAAAGTCTATCGTCCTTGACGTCTATAGGCTTCATCTTTATGGTCGAGTGTACCGTACGGTTGTATTCGTTCAGTAATATTCGTTCAGTAAGGAATCGATCATATCGATCCATCGATAAGATCCTTTAGCCGTGAACCTCCTCCACATCATGTTCTTGAGAGTACGATTAAATCGTTTCACGACGCTAGCCTTGACGTTGCTGTAGGTAGAATAATGATTGATTCTCTTTCTCCTCATGAGTGTTTCGAATTTCACGTTGTAAAACTCTGTTCCATTATCCGTTTGAAGATGACGTACGGGAGGTAAACCTTTGTCGGTCACCTTATCGAGGAGGAGAGCCATTGTGGCGCTGACATTCTTACCCGTCTTAGTCCAAGCACTCTTGGAATACACGTCGATGACGGTGAGAATGTACTTGAAACCCTTATTCAATCCGGAGTAGGGTATCATCTCTACCAGATCTGCCTGAAGGAGTTCGTTCAAGCCTCGTACGCTAACATGTCTTCGAGGGAATCGTCGTCTTGCAGGACGATGAAGTTCACGCGCAATCTCCCACTTGACGGTGGACATGATTGTGATAAAATTCCGAAGAGATGAATGTCTTTATACGATGATTCCGGCCTCGCGTAGTTCCTCAATGATAGAAACGATCTAGTTCTCGTGAGCGGAATGACCGGCCTCGGTAGATGCTTGCAAGAGTCGTAATCGATCGACCAATTCGTTAGGCTCATCCCAATAAGTATAATCGATCCCTCTCCCCGCCTCCATGTTGTATAAACACTCACCGTCAAGCTCCTCCTCAAACATAGGTTTGATGATTAACGAATACTTTGATCCCGCACGCATCTTGATACGGTTGTACGGGTCGTTTCTCAACCGATGCGCGCTCGTTTCTTCGAGCATAGACTTGTATACTTTCAGATCATCCTTAGTATAATGAGTGGGTGCTCTTCTGAAGAGTAATTCTAATAGTACTTCGAGTATACGGTATCGTCATATTGTTGAGAAGTATTGTGCCGTCTTTCCCGTCGAATACGATACGGGTGTCTCCGAGCTTGGTAGAGTTAACTTCATGACGGACGCCGTAGGTCTTATCAGAATGTGCGTGAGATGAGTAAAGATAAGTATCCAATAGATGGTTGTTCTGCAATCTCTCAGGTGAGGCTTCCGCCTCCTTGGGTTCGGGTTCGACGAACGCCTTCACCATCTTATTTAGAGGTTCCGTGATAGGTTTGAATGTTTAATTCGTGACAAGCTCAGACTAATGTCGGGCATCACGTAGTTGCTTATACTTTCGAATATTAATCTTATTCGCTTTTATGATATCCTCCGTGACCTTCGTTGACATGATTTAAGGTGTGAATGCCTCTTACGACGAAGAAACGGTTCATTATATCTAAACGTAAGTAAAACCTAATTCGACATATAAAATCTGAGGCGTCGACAAGCGTTTTTCTATCATGAAAGATATAGAGTCATCTTTGGACACCTCTAAAGGAGTGCCATCGATAATTTTAAGATTCAACAAGCAAAATAATATATTTCAAGTTCATGACCATCGTTGAAACAATCCCTGCTCTCTTGAACTTATAACCGCGTTCACCCGTTAGAGTTAATTCGAAATGTCTCGCATCCTTCCTCATAGGTTTTGAATCCAAGTAGATGTAGACGAAACTACGATTATCCGTAGAGTCTACATAAGCTTTAGGCACTGCGTCTGAAGGTAATGAGGGCATACCTATGTTTCGCAAAACTAGACCGCCCGCATCGTAAATCCGATCGGTATATGTCCCCTTTACGTATAGTATACCTCTCGCTATCAAATCGTTGTAAATGGTTCGTTGTATCTCGAAAGTTTCCTCTAGACTTAGCAGCTTTGAACCTAAAGCGTCAAGCGTCGTTTTATTTTCGTTGAGACGATCTTCATGATGACCCGTCAGTTTCCGCAACTCCTCCATCCCTTGACGACTACTCTTCTCAAAGTCAGCGTATTTGATTCGATCGTTCTCCAAATCCTCGATCAACGATTCCATCTATCCTTTGATGACGTCCTTGGCGGCGTTGAGGGTGACTATCTGCTCGTTACTATGTCTCGCATCCATCCTATCGACGTAAGACTTGTTACAGGCATCCTTATATGCGATGGGCGTCTCGACGTTGACGATCCTCTTCGATCTAGCGTCGTAATAGCCCTGAAAGTTTAGAGTCAGATTTCCTTCCGTCTCAGCGAGAGATCTATATTTGTGGAGACTATGGCCGAATTTAGATATGGACGACATGATGTCTTATCGCGTACTGAATATACGTTCATGTCAATCGTGTAAGATAAAGGTATCAAACCCGTAGCGATATCGTCCTTTATCAATCTCAAGATCTTTGCTCAACACTAGAAAATCGTACTTATGTTTTTTCCAACACAGAGAGCACACCTCCTTAAATTTTTGAAATGTCATATCCGTGTTCACGTGATCGTCGTAGACGTGTCTCAGGTTCGTATCGTCCATCCTGAATAGGATGAGAAGATTCGCGTTATCTCTCAACATCTGTTTCGGAATGCGAGATTACGTCTGACAGAAATAGAAACAGTCTATAGCCTTATGTCTGCCCATACTGAAATAAGCCTGTATATTAAACTGTTTATCGCAAGCGACGTCGTCGAAAATGAATATGGAGTCGGGTTCGGCCTCGGACGGGGGGATAATTTCCGCGTTGTCGGAATATGGGAAATAGCCCATACCTTCGACGAGCGAGAGAACCTTCGATAAACGCTGATACTTGGGTTGGTATAACGATTTAGAGAAAATGTATACGTTCTTGAAGCGTAGGCCGTTAGGTTCCTCCAACAGACTGATCATGGCGTTGGTTTTACCGCAATTCGAAGGTCCGCAGATTATGCAACGGATAGTATCAGGTAACAACGCACCGTGGCTCTGAGTTACAGCTCTACCCTCATCGTGATCGTTGTTGTGTACAGTTAAAGAGTCTGTCTATTTCTCGAGCCGCATGTTGACTAGTTCATCTATATAATGAGCGCACCTATATAAATACAGATCAGTACGTATTATGAAGCGAAGAAGAGGGGGAGGAATGTTGGTTAAGATAATCAATAATCTACCGTTTGAGGCGCATATACCTGGATATCAGTACTGCGGACCTGGGACAAAGTTGGAAAAACGATTGAAACGAGGTTATCCCGGAATAAATGAGTTAGATTATCATCAAAATTACATTTAGTGTACATACCTACAGAATACGCTACATAACGCTGTACATTCTCAGTATAAGAAAATTTCGTGTCGGGATCACACGTCTCTATCAGCACGAGTAAGCTCTCCAGGTCCGCGTATACGATAAATCAAACTTATCGAGAAATCGTGGAAAAGATTAGTCGCGCCCAACTCGAAGTTGAGCGAGAAAGCTGCCGCGTGGATGGTCACCAACGCGATGAAAGATAAAGTCAAGATAGGTTCCGCTCTAAAGAAGAAGAAGAAAACTCAGCGTCGTTAACGGAGAGCTACTACTACACGCCGTAAGAAGAAGGGTGGAATTCTACCTATACTACCCCTGATCGCAGCACTTGGAGCCGTCGCCGGAGGAGCGGCGGGAATCACAAAGGCTGTACAAAGTGCGAAGGCGAATACGAAACAATTGAACGAGGCTCAGAGACATAATCGTACGTTCGAGGCTATCGCCATGGGGAAAGGGATGTATCTACATCCTTACCCGAAAAGAAAATGACTGCCTAAACGTGCCCTTACTGAAACGGATCTGCGCAAGTACGCTGGCAAGTTAAAAATTCCCTTCTTTAGAGGGGTATTTGCGAGAGATACTTTACCTAGGGGGCCTCCTTGGAATATTGAGAACGCCATCATCAATCTTGATAATGATAGCTGTAAGGGTACGTATTGGGTAGCGTATAAGAAAAACGGTGCACGGGTGGATTACTTCGATAGTTTTTGGGATCTAAGACCGCCAGTCGAACTTGTTAGATATCTCGGAAGAATACCTGTCACCTATAATCATACACGGTATCAAGAGTACGGAACCGTTTTATGCGGTCATCTTTGTTTATCTTTCCTTAAATACTCACGTTGACGTTCGATCTTAGTAAATATGTCTAGGTCAGAGTTCGAATTTGACAGAGAACTACTTCCCGCAATCTTGCTCGGAGAAGAGAATCGTGAAGAAGAATGGTTCATCGGACTGATCAATCTGGCGACGTTCAATTCTATACTGAACATCGACGAACGTAATAATAAATTTTATTGCGACGGTAAAGAGTATACCATCCCTCCGGGTACCTATGAACTTGAGGCCTTGGATCGATTCTTGCGAAGAGAAGTCTCGAGTAACGTAAAGCTCTCGATTATCGGTGACCCTAGCACTTTAAAGAGCTATATCACTTGCAATAAGCCTATAGACTTTACCCGATCTGACACGATTGCATCCTTGCTAGGGTTCGACTCAGTCATACTTCCTGCGGGGAAGACGCACATATCTACCAATACCATGAATATTCTTCACGTGAATGTAATCCACGTAGAATGTAGTCTCGCTAGCGGGGCTTACGTCAACGGAGAACCGAGTCATACCTTGCACGAGTTCAGCATGACCGTTCCACCGGGCTATAAGATAGTGGAAGCGCCGAACAATATCATTTACCTTCCGGTAACAACGCGAGTAATAGCGTCCATCGCAGTACGACTTATCGACGAACGAGGAGATATCGTCAACTTTAGAGACGAGACGATATCGCTACGCCTACATCTGAAATGAGTTGGTGGAGATGGGGCTCGTACTAGATAAAACGAGACGACGATGTCTTCCTTGAAACATTGAGAGAAGAACAGTGAAAGTGTTAACACCTGCAAATAAATTCTATTTAAGACGTCTAGGCTACTCGTTACGAAAATAATGGATGGCGCCGTGGATATTCTGAACATTGAGGAGTCTGCCGCTTTCGATACGGCATTGAACAGTTTCCAGTAACATTCCTAGACCTCGTATATTCGCGGACCGTTAGCTAACGGGAACGAGCTTAGGATATCTATCCAGCAAGAAGGAATGTACACGTTACCTCACCGTTCTCTACTACATATCAAAGGGTGACTACTTTTGAATACGGGGGAACCCGGAAGTACTTCAAGGATCGTTAATAACGGAATACTGCATCTATTCTCAAGAATCGCCTATGAGATCAACGCGGTAGAGATTGATCAATCGAGAGATGTAGGCATTTCAACTCAGCTTAAAAACTATCTATCTATAAGGAATGGCGAGCAGACTCGTCTTTTAAACGTAGGTTGGAGGTTTGAAGGAGTTCACGTGCACGCAGAAACAGGCATCTTTGACGTATGCATTCCTTTATGTCTAATACTAGGATTCGTTGAAGACTATTCTCGAATACTGATCAATGCGAGACAAGAGCTAGTGCTAGGAGCTAGTGCTATTTCGTTCAACCGGCGACAACAACGCTTTACAAAGATCGCCTCCTCCCACCGCGGAGACTTCCTCTAGGATCGAGTTAAGTAAAATATCTTGGCTTGTACCGCATATAAAGACTGACGATATCAATCGTCTCAACCTGCTTAATTTCATCAAGAGTGGAAGGATCATCGATATACCTTTTCGTACCCTGGAATTGTATGAGTACCCTAACGTACCTACCTCTAATCAGCATGATTGGACCGTGAAAACGTCGACTTTGCTGGAAAAACCTCGTTACGTTGTTTTCGCTCTTCAGACCGAACGGAACAATACGACGATAGCAGATAGAAGTATTTTCGATCACTGTAATTTACGTAATGCTAAACTATATCTAAATTCTATCATGTACCCTTATGAGGATATGAACTTGGACTCTAGACACGATTCCTTCTCAAAATTATACGAAGACTATGCTAATTTCCAGACTTCGTACTACGGAACGAGCACCTCTTTACCTTTACTCGATCCTTCCCATTTCAAGTCTAACGCACCCATCGTCATGTTCGATGCTAGCCGACATGAAGATACTCTCAAGGACGGTATAGTGACGTGCCGTATAACGTTCGAGACGGAGAAAAATATCCCAGTAAATACCAAGGAGTTTTGCCTCATCATACACGATATAGTGGTCCACTATAACCCTTCAAGCAGTGACGTTAGCAATATGACATCATAAATGAGCATGAGGAATGTAGAGGGGGAAGTTCGCGATTATTAAAGGGACTGAGAAGATGAGTTGGCTACAGAGTGTCATCGAGACCGATAGTGACAAGTACGAACTAGGCACTCTATGTCGACTAAACTGTGCCACAGAAAAAAAAATGTCCGACTGCTCCGCGAATGGTTTAAGAATTTTAAGTCTGATCGGACAAAACTTTTGCGATCTGACCAAGAGTGCGATGCGGAACGATACGAGTTCGGTTATTCCAGCATTGCTTCATATGATAGCTTTGATAAACGAGTATAAAGAGTACATCAATTTCAATAAGTTATCATGTTTCTGCGGTCAAGACGAAGTTGACACGGTCAGACGGAAGAAGAAAACTACTGACGCTTCTAAACGTGCGCTCGGAAAGAAGAAGAAGAATAAAACTTCTGAGGAAACGAGCGAGGGTCCTACAAAGAAGAAGCCGCTAGACGAGTTGAAGGATGCAGTGTAACTCTTGAAAAAAAAAAAGTATCAAACTTTTTTCATGGATACTTGCAATGTATTAATGATTATTTAATCAATTAGAGTATAAGTCTAACGATTATTACTGTATAAGTCTATAAACACATTTTTCATTCTCGGAAATAAATGTATAAGTCTATGAATCTATAAAAAAAATTCTTCGTATAATGTAAGGATTATTACTTTTTCTCTGTATTCTTTGAATCTATAAGTTTATGAATCTATATAAAAAAAATATTCTTTAGTCATTACTTTTTCTTTGTACAAGTCTAATAATGTGACGATTATTACTTTTTTCTTTGAATCTATAAAACATTTTTCATTCTTGGAAATAAATGTATGTTTCCACAATGTTACTTTGTCTATGGGATAAACCATTTTATCGTTCTGGATAAACTTAGTATTTAGGGTTTTCATAAGATTACCGAGAAGTTTTTTTTTGAATTATAGATCCAACCTTAAAATTAACGGTAGTGTATTTAATATAAAAAAATATATAATTTTTTCGAAATAATTTTTAATTATTGTGATTAAAATTCGTATTTAGGTACAGTTAAATATTAAAAACATACCAATGGTATCTCACTTTTACTGGAAAACTACTTTAAAGGTACTTTTCATAAACGTACCTCTACCTTTTTATGCATATATCCTCAAATCTTTAAGATACGAAATAATGTTATCATTTCAAAGTTGTTGGAATATTAAGAATTAAAACAAAACCTTTTATTTGAAAAATTGTTTTATAAGACAAATAATTTTCAAACTATAAGCAAATACTGTATATTTTTTAAATCAATGTCTGCGAATTTTAGGGATGTGAAAGTTTACTTAACTAATAATGTTTATTTAACAGTGTAATAATGTATTTTATTTCATGTAGGCCTATATTATTTGGAAAAAGGTAATATATTTTTTCCATTATATTTCCATAGCAACGTAAATTATTTATTTACACTTTATATTATGACCTTTCTTGTGCAAATGCTTGCGATGTCCATGGAACTCAATCATTTGTACAGTAAGTATTTGTTATGTAGTCTGTAAATGTGCTAGGTATTGTTTTGTTTGATATATAAATTTGATTTTAATTTCTTTGCTGTCATATAAATTGTTTTAGGTTTTTCTTTCTTTTTCTTTTTTCATATTTATAGTTATTTACTTCAATGGGACATGGAAGCTAAAGTACCTTCATATTTCAGTGTTATAAAAAAATAGATATACTTTTAGGTTATGGAGCGAGAAAGTCTCTAGTGGCCGTAATAACATTTAGTATTTTTATAATCAATAGAGCTAGATTACCAAGAATATTAAGACTTTTCATATAATTCCATACACTTTATTTCATTCGCTGACATATTTTCATTTGCCTGTATATTGAATTAGCACTCCCACACATAAAAGTAGAAATTAAACCAACTTACTCAAACGATTCTAGTTGACTTGCAAGCATTTTAGGACTGGGTGATTACACGGTGTAGCCTGCGAGTGCTGCGCACTTAACCATACGAGTTAGCCCGCAAGCATTATAGCACACAGCAGAGACCTACTAGTAAGACTGTAGTAACGATAATAACATGAAGTGAGCGAGTTATAATGTTCACAGAACTACTAGTAAGACTGTAGTAACGATAATAACATGGAGCGAGTGAGGTCTACTGTTCACAGAACTACTAGTAAGACTGTAGTAACGATAATAACATGGAGGGAGTGAGGTCTACTGTTCACAGAACTACTAGTAAGACTGTAGTAACGATAATAACATGGAGGGAGGTCTACTGTTCACAGAACTACTAGTAAGACTGCAGTAACGATAATAACATGGAGGGAGGTCTACTGTTCACAGAACTACTAGTAAGACTGTAGTAACGATACTAACATGGAGGGAGCGAGGTCTATGGTTCACAGAACTACTAGTAAGACTGTAGTAACGATAATAACATGGAGGGAGCGAGATCTACTGTTCACAAAAGTACTAGTAAGACTGTAGTAACGATAATAACAAGGAGGGAGCGAGGTCTACTGTTCACAGAAGTACTAGTAAGATTGTAGTAACGATAATAACATGGAGGGAGGGAGGTCTACTGTTCACAGAACTACTAGTAAGACTGTAGTAACGATAATAACATGGAGAGAGCTAGGTCTACTGTTCACAGAAGTACTAGTAAGATTGTAGTAACGATAATAACATGGAGGGAGCTAGGTACACTGTTCACAGAACTACTAGTAAGACTGTAGTAACGATAATAACATGAAGTGAGATCTACTGGTCACAGAACTACTGTTTAAATAAAATTTTGTCGTAATTTGAGTGTATTGTAGAGATGAATAATTGAGTAAATATACATACATTTAGAGTCCACACGCTCATATAAGCCCATGAGCCATTATAAGAACAACGCCTCAAATCAACATATTTCAATAGTACACTCATAAAAGTTTTTGGTCAGTGGTGCATCAAACATTTGATTTTGGGGGGGGAGAGTGGGTTGGGAGTAGCCGGTAGGCTACTTTTGCTTATAATGTACATATTATATCGAAGCGATTATTTAATTACCTTTCTCTATTAAGAATTTTAGAGGCCCCTTTAATGTAAATATCAAATATAAGATCGTAGGTTTGGTCTTAAATTTTAACATACGTACTCGACATATGCTTAATGCTCTAATTTATAGTTCTTATCTATGTGTTTTAGAATTTTACTAAAATTTGTGCCAATGGTCACTGTAGTCTGATCTCTAAAGTTGTATAATATTTCCCTTCCCCATGCAGATTGAAATATCCACGGTGTAAAACCTCAGCCAGAACTCCGAGAACGATAGCGTATTTGACAGAATGACGGCCAACATTTTATCCCTCGCTGAACATTCGAGTCCTCATCAAAGTTTTTCGAATAATTGTGTTGTAGGTTTTTATTTTTTCCTCGTGTACAATACACATTCAAAGGATGCCTTTTTTTTTATCGATGCAGAACATAAATACAAACGATTGCGTGTATCACTGTAAAATATTACGTTATTTGATAAATTTTGAATGATGTAGTTTCGGCGTCACAGACCTCCAAAGATTCAGTTAATTAATATTAATATTAATATTAATATTAATAATGAAAAATGTAGTAAAAGTTAAATTTCACTAACACATTTTTCCTATGTAAATGTAAATTATAGGGTGAATAGTGGTGCTAATACAATGTACAAACTTTTTATATACATAAGTTACCTAACAACACAATATATTTATAATTATATGAATGTGGTACGCGGGTCTAGGTCCGTATTTTACAGCTACCACGACCAAACAAAAATTTTGGTCAAAACTAGTGATCGAATAGTAAGGTAAACATTTTTAGACACAAGCACAGGATGTAGTATGTAGATTAAAATTGTGGGGCTTTCATTTTGTTGTTTTTTATAATATGATACAGAACAAATGTAGTGCCAATGGTATAAATATTTTGAGGATTTCGGATGACCGGGAGTTACATGTTGGAATCAAAGAAAAATCTATTATTTTGGGTTTTGCAGATACATGTATTTTTCAGTAAATAGAAATAAATTCCATACTGAAATATTTCATCCCAATTATGAGCGATATGGTACCGATGGAGAGAATGGGGATATTGTTTATGTTCTCTTCTAAAAAAAAAAGAACTTAAGTGCCAAATAAGTCCAGAAAACTACTATAGCTAGAAGAAAAGGTAGGTGAAGAAGAAATGATGTCAATTCAATCAGAATAACGCGAAGGGAAAGATTCATTCAAACCTTATGAATAATTTGTTGTATGGACACAAATGTTTGGATGACATTGAGTTTCTTGATTAGTTACCAGAGGATTACATTAAATTTGATCCTCCAAGCTTGAAAAGTGACTATTTTGTTTTGATATAATTTAGAGTGACAAAGCAAACAGTACTCCTTACCAGTGTGTTGTTATTTTTTTGCATGCTATAGGTCATAGTTGAGCAAACTACGGCCCGTGGACCAAATATGGCATGCCGGTGTGTCCAATCCGTTCCATGGGATTAGTCATTTAAATATGTTGAGTTGTGAAGCACGCATTTTTAATCACAACAAAACTGTATTTCTCTAACATTATGTCAAAATCAACATTTACAAACTTGTTAAATCATGCCAAATAGTATATGGCATTGTTTTCAACCTAATATTCATGCAAACAAATGTTTTCAAACATGAATATTGGGAGAAGTGATCTTATAAACCGACTAACTACTGAGCACCTGTTCACCTTCTCACAGATCATGAAACACTGCTAGAAGCTCATTCACAGTTTCACTCATCTCACATCTCATCTCACCACTGATCATCTGTTCACATTTTCACAGATCATGAAACACTGCTAGAAGCTCATTCACAGTTTCACTCATCTCACTTCTAATCTTACTACTGAGCACCTGTTCACCTTCTCACAGATGATGAAACACTGCTAGAAGCTCATTCACAGTTTCACTCATCTCACATCTCATCTCACCACTGAGCACCTGTTCACCTTCTCACAGATCATGAAACACTGCTAGAAGCTCATTCACAGTTTCACTCATCTCTCATCTCATCTTACCACTGATCATCTGTTCACCTTCTCACAGATCATGAAACACTGATAGAAGCTCATTTACAGTTTCATTCATCTCACAGCCTATTATATAACGCTTTTGAATGAACTTAAAACATACTGAGCCAATGAGGTATTTATGAGTGTGATATACATCCTTAATGTATTTAAATTAATTATTGTAATTATATCACGCGTATGTATAATTTTTTTCTAAATTAATTTTGAAAATGTAAGAATAACATTTTTTGTACCACCAGTTTTTTTTCCATCTGGCCCTTCTCTAAATATGTTTGCACGTCCCTGTTCTAGGTTATGAAGAAATTAAGGCTGCTGCCTCAACCAGAGAGAAAGTAGGGCTATCACACGCTGTCAGGCCAATCGATTTAAAATACAATGGTCTGTGTCGTTTAATGGAACTACCTTTCTATTTGATCTTATATTATACCTCCTATCGCCTTTCTTCTACAACCTCAATTTATAGTGTAGCTAAGAAAGTGTTTTAAAGAAAACTAAAAACTTATCTCAATGTAAAGAGGAAGGCTCACTGCTAGTTCTCAAATATCTTAAAAGTTTCTGTTTTTTTGCCTATGAAATAGCAATATTTGCTAGAGTAAGGCTAAATCAAGAGCTCTTTTTCACTGAACCTAGTCCTATAGCGCTGGAAGTAAGCT
Organism: Timema shepardi; assembly: GCA_902151425.1. Taxonomy (NCBI): domain Eukaryota; kingdom Metazoa; phylum Arthropoda; class Insecta; order Phasmatodea; family Timematidae; genus Timema; species Timema shepardi. The sequence goes on from CABFVX010000800.1 coordinate 43,715, forward strand.
TAAAATTTGGTAAAAATGAGTTAATGACACATTTTCACACATTTATGTATATATTAGTATAACTCAAGCTACAGGGTTGTTTAGGAAAATTAGCCCTGTTCTCCTATACACTTTAACTAGAGACATACAAGCAGATTAGCGCAGATACAGTATGCCCATCGCTTCTTTGGCTTTACATGACAGCTAACAAAACTAATCAGTAATCCCAACATTGTATGAAAGTAGCTTTTGTCCATATATTTGGAAATAATTATTATTTGCTAACTAGTATTACTATTATTATCACTAAAAATATTATCAATCACTTTTAACAATACTTCCCCAAGGTTTATAGTATAATTTTATTTTACATAATAAAATTTAAGAAGAAAATGTCTAGTAAATTTATTCTAGTTTTTCTTTTAACTTTTGTGGCAATTACAGTTTAAATAGAGTGTGAAATTTTACATTTATTGGTATTATATTCAGTTATTAATACAAAATGTTTGTGAAATATAAAGTTTTAATTTTGTAAACATGAGTATTAATACAACTCACCGTCTAACCTGCAACAAGTTCCTCTATGCCATAAACTGGCAGTGTAGTTTCAATTCAGTGTCCATATTTGTTTTCACCATATAAGGCCACTTTTAACAGCAAAAGCAAACTTCAAAACTATACAAACAACCATATGGTTATTCTCATAACATAAATCCAACAGTTTTTAATATACATTATAACAGTAAATTATCGTAAAGAATACAGTTAATACAACCACGTGCGTGTGTCTACAAGCTGGAGCAAAAAATAAATACATATATAGTTGAGTATTAAGCGTTCCTATGCTACCATTAATAATTTTATTACAACATTTAATAACACAGTGTCTTTTTTGAATATTAATTCGGCTACTTAGTAATCCGTGTGCTCTTTTGTGACTATTAGTTCGGTGTGTGAACGTGCTATCCTTGGAAAATAAGAGTTTTTTTTGTGATGTATGAATAATTATTTATCTAATATAACATTATATCATGTGATGAAAAAAAAGTGTTTCTCAGTGATCAATATACATTATTCGAAAGTTTAAATCTTTGGATCAAGACTATAAAATATATCTTTTAACCCCAAGATTGTATTGTGTTGCCCGCTAGGATAAACCTCAAGTTTTAAGATTTTTATATTATTCCAAAAAATCTGTGAAGTGTAATAAAAAATACTAGCGAGTCTTTCTCCAGTGTTGATTAAATAAATACCAGGCTAAGACTTCAAATCATAAGTTATTATAGTTTTAATGGAGACTTGGTTACAACTGTTTAAGAGAAGTGAATTTAAAATTGATTTTTGTTGATTAGGATAGCTTTTGATTTGTCATTGTCATTTATATAATAGGCCTAAACATATTTTCAAGGATATTGATTTTTGTTTGTTAAATTATTCAAAGTCATCATAAATAGGCCTACATATTAAAACAATATGATATAACAGATTGTAAAGTCGAGCATAAGCAAAATGGTTGCAAGTGAGACCCACCAACCTATCATCATTTACCTGGCTGAAGGTGATGAAGAGGACGACAAATGTGATGATGTAAAATAATTCTTGCGACCTCGTTGGAAAACACTTAGAAAGTACAAGCCAGTTCAGAATGTATATGAATTATTGTTGTAATAATGTTAAAAAGGTTTATGAAAGTGGGTTTTTTCTCTGTGTAATACTATACATTCAGATTTTTCACATTTATATTATTATTATTATTAATATTATTATCATTAGCACCGCGTCTTACTACCCGTTCGGGTTGTACGCACTTACGCTAATGTGTAATGGTAGGGTGATTGTAAGATGAAATGAAGGACCTACAGTTTAACGTGGAATCCGAGCCACGGTGGAGACCTGGCATTCCCCACATTCACAAGATGTCTTGTCAGAGGTGAAGGAAGGGTTTGGCAATCAGATAAATTTGTGCCGGGACCGAGGATTGAACCCTGGACCCCCAGTACAGAGGTATGACACCTTACCCCTAGACTGCCAGGTCATCGACTATAATGTTATTAATATAAAACAAATATAATGAGTTTTTTTCACACAAGCTTGTTAATCTAGATTGTAAAAATTGTTCTCCAATGTATAAAAAAAAAATCGGATCTTAGGTAAACCCAAATAAGACGAGTTCTTGAGATGATAGCCCACTCCATCTAATGTAACAGTTCATGTTAGCTCATGTTGATGTTGAATGCGGTGCTGTAGGTAGTTGAATATTTGACTTTTAGATTGTAATCTTATCGGGTTGAAAAGGGCTCACCCATAAACCACTTAACAATTTTTGATTTCCTTTTTGATTACTCCTCCATTCCTGTAACACCAAGCATTCGCTTAGCCTGAGTAAATGTCATTATTTCACACGTAAGCTTTTGCGACGCTAAACAACTCAGAATCGGAAGTTATCTAAAAATTACGCTTACTAACAGTGAAAATATGATCAATAATAAGTAATTTTTTCAACATTTACTCCTCCTGCCCTCCATCCCCTCTTAATAGCGTTACTTACCCATTTCGGTGGCCGCGTGGTCCAAGGCGCTACTCTCACAGTAGACTATACTGCCGATGATGGGGAGATCTAGGTTCGAATACCGGTCGGGTGTAGTCAGGTTTTTTCCCAAATGGCTCCCTACTCTCCCTCCACGAAAATGCGGGTACACTTCCTTTAAATATAACTTTCCTAATCCATAAAACCACTATAGTAATTAGTAAATAAGCCTATAACCTGGTAAATAGCGGCGATAAAAAAAATAGCGTTAATTGGTTTATGGATTAGCCTTAGCACCACCAGCAGCACAGTTTCAATATTTTGAGATTTAAAATAAAATAAGGAAAATCAAATAAATAAAAGTGTTTTGAAATATTGCTTCTTAAATACAAAAAATATTTCGATGTAAAGAAAATATCAAAAAAGGCGTTTAAAATAAAAACATCTGGTCTTGATTATCTTTTCTTAGTAAATGACAGACAACAAACTTTAATAAATAGTTTCGTACTGTAATTATATGCACAGTTGTGTTTTAAAGTCTGTACCAAATCAAGTGTGAGAAATAATCCCCTTTGCTGAATTGCACCCTGAGCACAATTATTTCAACCAATCAGAAAATAGTCTACGTTTATTTGATTTTGGTGTGTTTGATATAGCATCATTCTTATATGTGTATTCATCAAAATAAAATAATATTAATAACATGGCTAATTTTAATGTTTTAATACTTGCTTTAAAATAACTGGCTTTATTTTTTATATAGTTGGACGACTCTCCGCTAGAGGAAGGACTCTGATGGCCGAATCTATGACTGATTAGACGTATCATGTTAAATTGGCATTGCAAATCATTAAATTATATTTAAATTTAAAGGGTAGCAAACACGTTCACATCTTAACTTTAGATTTTTAATTTGTGAACCAATCCTAACGTTATTTATCGCCAAAAGGAAATTTCTGAAAGCATTCCTTTGATTTGAACTAATTGTTTAAAAAGGCCTGTTGGCTTTAGAAATTGTGTTTAGCTAAATGTAGTCTTATTTAGAAGTAGGCTTACAAACTATACTTAATTATATATAGTTTATTTTTCTAAATATTTTTATAAAACCATATTCTATTTATAAACTAAACCTGAAAATAAATTTAAATCCAACTCTACTTTTTAAGTATTTTAATTCATAATTGCTACATTAAAAATATTGTTATCTAAAAATTTAAAATGTTTCTGGATACATTAAATTTAATTTAAACTAGGGTATTGTTGAAACGTTCGTTACAATTATTTATAAAGATAAATTTATTCAAAACTTTTTTTCTACAGAATGAGTGCTTACTCAACCTTCGAAATAAAGGTTTACTCTTCAAAAAATGTAAACTTTCAAAAGCCTCTAAGCTTTTGGTGTTAAAACATTTGGTGTTGCAAACGTATATTTTCCTTAACACAACGCGTCACGATGGTGAGATATTTTTAACTTTATACCAACTCCAACAAATTTATGTATTAATAAAAAATTATACAATAAAGTCATTCGCAAACACCTTCACTTTAGAAAATAAATGTTAATAAAGTCTTTTTACAATGAAAACGCTTTCAACTGGTGGATAAAAGATGCTGGATTTATGCACGGCAGAGTGGAGTTTTGGCTGTGCGCATGCACGAATGTAGTTTACATTTGTTTGTTTTCTTTGCATCTCCTGCGGGTCCGGAATTTCTGATCGGGGCTACAGCGTTTAAACATTAATCTACCCCCTCCTTCACTTTTCGGTATTCCCGCTCTTAAACAAGACGTAGAACGAAGATATGTTTTTTGGTCTGTTTAATCTTCCACAGGAAAATATCTTCACCGAATCTAGGGTTCGCAAAGTAGGAGTGAAATGGAGCCGTGGGCCAACTTTGAATAAAAGCATTAATAATAATATATAATAATAATAATAATAATAATAATAATTATTATTATTATTATTATTATAGCTATAGGCTTATATCCCTGCCCCAAAAATAAAATTGAAGCTACCGCTGGAAACTAAGTTGTTTGGCTAACCACACGGCCAAACTCCAGCTAATTAATTTTTCATTTTCATTCATTTGAACTTTCTGAACCGACTGATTATATAACTTACAGCTATATCATCCAGCCCCCGGCTGTTAAAGGGGAATTGCGCATTTTATCAATGATAATTTTTTCGGAAATGACAGGAGTCAAACCCGAGATTCTTAACTCACTAAACAGACACGCTGGCGACTTAGCTAAGGTGTCGGACTAGCGTATGACAATTGTTTCTCTACACAAATCAATAATATTTAATTTAAATTTAGTAAAACAATTATAGGATTATAATCTATGCCTCATGAGTATATTTATTTGTCCACCCGAAACAGAAATTTTTGATTAAAAAAATATTAAGATACAACAAAAGTTTAATATTGTAGTATTGATTTTAAGGGACATGTGATAACAATAGCTTTTCTATTGTTTTATTAACCAAAAAACTCACTTTCTAATAGTTTAGTAACCAAAATAGTATCATTTGTAAAACTCACTTAACTCCACATCTGGAAATTGTGGAAATGTACCTGCGTTAGTCGCATTTTAAAAACTTATTTAAGTGAAATCATATTGTCAAAAAGATCCAGTCAATTATTAAAACCTTTCACTGTTACAAACTTTGAGCAACCCGTTTATTCTCCGAATCGGTTTTATAAAACATAGCTATAAAATATATATTAAACATTGTAAAAAACTTAATAAATTGGAAGTAGGCCCTCAATTTTCCAATTAACTTAATTTCATTAGTGGTATTTTACTTTGTTTTTATTTAATTCTATACATCAATTACGACTTTTAAAAATATATCCCTACTAATTGCAGCTTATATACGATTTACTATAGCTTCGGTGTAATTGGTTCAATTATTTCAGGCCTTGCTCGATTGTCACTAAAATGTTAAAGTAAAGTTATTCACAGATAATGTCCTAACAAGTTGTAAATAGGTAAAATAACAATTTGATGGTCATTTGTTTTAGTGTGTGCTGTGCGCTTCTATAGCTAATTAATTAATTAATTGACAGATTAGATCAAACTTGTTTTGTAAGTATAATTAAAACTAAGTTTACACATAAGCTTAAGTTAATTATTACTAACTTAAATTTTTGTGGGATTTTTTTTTTTATTGTATGAGTAATAAATATTTGCCTTTGAACTTTCAATAAAACCCCTTCATACACTTATTAACTCAAGTATTCTTTAAAATGACCTTAAGCTTTATATATATGTTTACACACACACACACACATATATATATATATATATATATATATATATAATTAAATAGGCTATATTCAGGTAGTGAGAGAATGCAAAGAAAAAATTGCAAATGGGGGCGAGGAGGTTGACATAAATATGGATAGCTAGATAAATAAAGGTAGATTATATGTGTAGATTTATTTCTTTTGAAAAGGGATTGATACATAATTTTTTTGAAAGTCTCAACTCTAATATATATATATATCCATACACCAGTGGACTCATAACAACCCGGACACTAAGTATTATTAACAAGAAATATTTTTATTGCATATTTAATTAAAATTTGATTGTAGCTAATGTATGCTACTATTTTCTATCTCCAACAAATATTTTTTGGTTGATCTCATCTGCACCAGCAAAACCTTATCTTTAATTGCAGAATTTGCTGCATAGTCCCCTAGTATCTCTATAAATAGCCTGATTCATGGATATACACCTATCTATGAATCCGACTATTTATTTTTCATATTTTATTTAATTATCACATATATATATATATATATATATATGACAAAGGGCATAGACAGGTGGGGGTCCGAGAGGTCGGGACCCCTCCACCCTGAGATTAAGTGGAATCCCCCTGGAATTTGTTGCACGCCCCTTTAAAGGGGTTCACCAATACATATAAAAACCTAATGTTTAAGTTTTTTACTCTTACTACAGTTTGAACTATATATGTCATCAACCAAATATTAGTTTATGAATATTTTATTATTCACCTTCAAGATACTCCTAGTACAACTTCCGATTGTAAAATTAGCTATGCCAACATTTCAACGTTGTACTTCTTTTTTCATACATTCATTTGGTATTGAAAAACAAAGGACGGTTCTTGGAATGAGTCAAGTAATTGGGGTCCCAGAAAATGGGCCAAATATTTTTGCTATCCCCTGTAGGCTCCTACTTGAAGAATTACCTTAAGAAAAAAACAGCTTAACTGACATAAAAACTGTCAGAAGTTGAGTTATCAGCTTAAGTAGGTAGGCTTACTGTCCTTCTCCCATTCCCCCCACCCCCTCATTGTGTCAACTTATCCCCTTACTAAAAACGTTATTTTCTAGCTATGAACATTTTGAAAGAAAAGGTAGGGTCGGGGGGTGCAGACCCCTAGAATTTGTTAGCGGACTCCCCTTATAAAAATGAGCTTTGTACGCCCTTGTATATGACTATCCATCCAGATATCTTGTCTATCCATCCAACTATATCGCTATCAATCTATGTACACCTATATATTCTTCCATCTATAAATGTATGGTTGGCTAGACAGTAATAGCTCTGGTCTCTAGTTATCTCTATTAAGACACTGTCAATAAGTGGTGGTAGCAACAAAGGGCTGCCTGCATATGTAATCCAGATTAAGGGATCAACCAAAACAGAGTGCTATTTTGATATTGAAGGAAATTGGTTCACCCCAGACACAATAAACTGTGTTTATGTAGCCATATACTTCCATACATAGTTTATCATTGCTAATTGCTAACTCTTAAAATAGTTGGAAACGGCTTAGACCACATAAAAAATCAACCCCTTATAAGCAATTTAATGAAAATGGATTCCAACTTAATATACGAGTATTTTTAAAGAACAAAATAAAATTTAATTTATAAAATAACAAGACTTAGCATTTAGTTTATTTTAAGCACCATGTTTTACTACTCGTTAGGACTATAAGTATATATAATAATTACACTAATGTATTAGGGAGAAGGAAGGCTATGTTTAGAGAAAGTGTTCCAACATTTGTATGTAGACAAGGTGGAAAAAAAATTGGGTAAAATCACCCTCAGTTCATCCGACTGAGGTTCTAACCCCGATCTCCCCGTCATCGACTGGCCAGTATATTGCGAGAAGGACGTCTTAGACTATGTGATCACCGAAGTTCATGTATTTAGGAAGTATGCCCGGACGTAATTCACACCCCATCCTCCCCAATCGCCGACAAAGCGGGCCAGATGAGGTAGATGAGTAAACGTGCCTACCGATGCTGGTAAATTTGGAATTGATCTACCAAAAGGTTTGCAATAACAAGGAGGATATGTACAATCATGTTTTCCTGGTGAATAGAAGCATGACTAAAGATGGCCTGTGACTAAAGATAGAAGTTTCGGAAATTCATTGGTCTAGAGATTCCTCAGTAATAACCATAAATACGTAGGTGCTCGTCAGTAAGGTAGTAAACGTTATGGCTTCTTCATTTTTACGATGTTATGAACAAAATATCTCGACAGCAATAAAATTCTCTCACAAGCCATAAATAAATGAGAATTGGATATCATCCTCATCACTCCATTAACCAAATTAATTTAAATTATTTCCATTTTATTGCTTACACTGTGGATACCGAATATATTGCTGCGTGATTTACCAATTTAGATTTTAATCTTAGTACATCGATGAATATAACTTTGAGTATATCTGAACACAACAATCTCTTTGAGATTGAATATTCCCTACGCTAGAAAATAATGTATAAAGTAGTCAGCAAAATGATATGACGCCCCTAGTACAATACAGTGAGATTTTAGAATAAATATACTGTCGAACACAATCGTACAAACTTTCGAACATTGTGTAATATAGCTTCTAATAAAATGTTCAAATATAGGTTTTCAGTAAACTACCAGTAAAAAGTTTTAGGCATGGAAACAAACATATCACAAAATATACCAACACAATAACTCTTGACTTATAAACTTTAAACTAAACTGTTCAAATATTTTCAACAAATTTCAAATTTTCAAGAATAAACTATTTTGTAAGCTACCCTAATTTTTTTTCAAGTGCCCATTTAAAATTAAGTTAGAGTCAATAAAAACCAATTTTTATGTAATTTAAAAAAAAGTAATATACTTTTTAGTTTGTGGTAAGTAAGCGACAATTGAATTAGTTTATTTTAGAAAAGACAAGTTACATTATTCATTATAATGTAAAATTAATCCTCCGATATCAATTTGGAACAAAATCACTATGATATATTTTCAAAAGTAAAAAAAAAAATTACAAAAATCAATCTTTAGTAATTAACTGTAAATATATTTTTTTAGAAAAAACAATATGTAATTATTTATTAAGTAAAAACGTCCCAGGTATTCATTTTGAGCCAAATCACTGGAGCAATTTTTTAAATATTCAAATTAAAAAAGTTGTCACTAAACTGCCCTTAAAAAAATTTAACCCCTAAAAACCTGGGAGTTACAATCTGCAAAAGGACTTATCTAAGACAATTTTAATATATACATATATATTTGCATTAATCGGTAGTTGGAGTGCAGCTCTACAAACTGTGTAAAAATAATACATATCTTCCCACTTGAACATGGTTTCTTTCTTTGTTGAGTTTTACGTTTTTGAAAGATGTCGAATTGGCAGATCTAACACATTTGCAAAGTATACAATAGAATGTAGCCAATTAGTATTGCAACCCCCCCCCCCCCTTAATATCTATAAGGTGAGAGAGGCAGTAAATCAGGTAAAAGAGTTACCTGGTTGAACATAATAAATTTTATTGAATCAAAAACAATAATAGAGTAATACAAACATTCAATCGTGCGTGAAGCGCACCTCTCCGTCCAACAACGGAGTCAACTAGACCAAAGGGTAAACAAACTCGTAGCCTCCTCAAGACGGTTACCAAACAACATTAAATTAAACCTATTAACAAAGTACAGTCCGGGATCTCAATGTTATGGTCTTTAGTTCCCTGGTTGCTTCACTTACTGGAATAGTTCCTAACACAAGAGGAATGGTATAACTGTTAGCCCCGCGCAACAGTTATCCAACCTAGCATAAACATTTAAGTTTCCAACAGACGCTCGTAGTAAACGTGACGTCATAATAATGTTGCAAAACCCCAATGTAACAATAACCTACGTAACATATTAACTCTTGGTATTTGACTCGACAAACAAGGTCGAGTTAAAATACTGCATTACTCTTGAAGTGAACTCAAGCTGGGTTTCGAACCCGGGACCACAGACAATCTCTGGTCAAAAACCTATGTTTACAAAAATATAAATTAAAGATAAATTGGGCTCAGACCCCAAATTTAAGTGGCGACGAAAGCGACGGTCTAACTTCATGCCGCGATAAGCGCATAGCATTTGCAAACTTTGATATAAAATAAATTAGTAATTAATTCCAAATGGTAATTTTGGCAGAGTTCCCCCCATGACGCCGAAATAGTAATTTTGATACGTAAGACAATATTCCCCAAGACCTAGGTCGCCGTCCTCACCTCTTGTCCACAAGCCGGTTGGGTGGTAAGTGAAGTATGATCCCGGTACGGTCAATATATATACAAAATATAATACTCAGAGAGGGGGGGAGATCGAAGGAAAGGAAGGCTGAAGAACATCACAATCTAAGGGGAGGGGAAGTTCGAGACTGACATCGAAGCGCCTCGAAGCTACGCGTAGCCGGAAGCGGAACTTTTATTTCCTTTTTCTTCGGCTGGCCGGACACGTGTTCGAGCCTCGCTGTGGGCAGGCTAGGCGCGGCGTTCAGTCAGTTGGTCGTATCTTCCGAGTGCGGAGGCCGGTGATCGAGCTAGTGCCGTGTGTTGACCTTCTGAGAGTGGGCTGTCCGAGTTGGTGAGTGTTATTACATGTAAGTTGTTACANTCAGTCCTAGCATAGCTTTGATACCTGTACATCGATGTTCATAGTGCGACAACGTGCAAAATGGCAAGCGAAAATGAAAACAGAAGTGGACATCGTGAGTGGAAGATTTTATTGACATTTACAAAATGGAACCTTGTTTGTGGCGTGTAAAATAACAATGTTATCACGATCGAAACATGAAATATGCAGCATATGAGAAATTAATAGAAACATATAAGAAAATTGACCCCGACCCCAATCGTGATGTGGTCGTGAAAAAAATTGATAATTTGAGAAGTGCCTATAGAAAGGAATTAAAAAAGGTGAACGATTCTAAAAAATCAAGAATAGGAGAAGACGAAGTCTACATCCCAAAATTATGGTATTTTCATCTCTTGGATTTTTTACGTGACCAGGAAACTCCCAGGACGTCTGTATCAAATTTGAGCAGGAATGAAATCGAGGTAAGACGTTTGTATATTTTATTACTTTATTTATACATTTAAAAATAATTTTATTTTATGGAGAGTAAAGAAAATATTTTAATACTTAAATTGAATCACAAAATTGTCAGTTAATAGACTATAAAGGTGATACATTTAAAACAAGTCACAAAGAGCAAGAAATTTTCTAAACTAACTAAGATAACAAAGAATACATATGAAATATATATTACAATAATTTTAAAATTGAACCAAAGGAGTTTAAAATATGTAGGATTACAATAATTGCTTAATATATCCTGAGAATGAAAGTTAAGTTGTAGAAAAATTAAAATTAGCGCTAAAGATATAATAAAAGCTAAAACTTAGAAAGTTGATCAAGAGAATCACAAAATTAGAAATTTTAATCTATAAATTTAACTGTTGCTAAAAACGTTTGATCTAAAATGGGTTTTTTAGTGCTTGCCAATTTCACAGGAAACATTTAACTTTTTAACAACAGCTTAATTTATAAATTAAAATATTTCATTTTGAATTTTTTTAAATCAACTATCTAAGTATTAGCTTTCATTATTAACAACTACTTACTTACAACTTATTCTTCTAGGGTGTTTTCTCAAATGTTACTAAAGATATAATTCAATGACTATTTTTGAAAAGTAAATTGTTCATGAAAGGTATGATTACCAAATTGCGTTTAGTGTAAAAACAAGGCTAAAGTGGCTTAAATTCACGTCCTATTAATACAATTTTCTATCTAACTAATGTGGTTCAATTTGTGAATATTATAAATTAAATTTTATAATTAAATCTCATTTATAATATCCACAAATTAATTATTATTACTTTTTAATTGACAACAATCATGTGTTGACCTAAACATCATTTATCTCAAGACCTGAAGATAGTGTAATACACAGAAACTAGTCGTTCCATTAAATACAATGCAATTATAATTCCATGAATTCGAATGAGAAAGGGAATCATTCACTCACTAGATAAGTTAGAACATTTTATAAATAGGTTTAAAGCAAATTTAGCCAATTTCCACACTAAACGCAATATTATAACTAAATTTATATACCTTTCACTATCAATTTCCTTGTCAAAAATATTAATTGAATTATATATTTAGCGTTAATCTAAATTTTCTTAAAAACAAAAACTTAACTTTCATTCTCAGAAAATATATTAAGAAATATAGCTATAAGAATATATTAAAAAACAATTTTGTGATTCAATTTAAGGATTATAAATATTTTCTTTTTTAAATCTTTTACTTAAAAAAATGTTAATGCACGAAATTATTTGCCATGGAACTTTTCCTTCATTAACAAAATAATTTGAAAATTCTTCCATAATTTTCTTCGACGTCCTTGGTACAAAACCAAGGTTTCTCTGTTGAATTGGCTCAATTGTTGTATCCTTTGTTGTAAGACCCAAATGCAATGAACCTTCTTCTAAGTTTTCGCAATCAAAACATTCCGATGGCGCAATAATAATGGGGCAGAGACGATATCAAAAAGTTATGCAAGACGCAGCTAGCCATTACAACTGATTCAATATGTTTTAGTTCTAAGTTTATTTGGGATTTAAAAACTCTGAAGCGTGCTGCGATTATGCCGAAAGCATTTTCCACTATACGGCGAACTCTTGATGTCCGCTAATTAAAGATTTTTCTCTCCAAACTTGCCAAGTCCCTCTGCTTGAAAGGTTTCATCATGTTATTTCTTAAAGGAAATGCATCGTCTGCGACAAATACATAAGGCAGTACTCGTGAACTATTATTGATTTTTTCTTCAACTGGAATATTCAGTAAATTATGTTCTAGTTTCTCGTAGAATAGTGTATTTTGTAAAACACCTCCATCAGAAACTCTACCATTGGTCCCAAAATCACATAAAATGAATATATATTTTGCATCCACGATTGCGAGTAGTGCCATACTAAACCTTTGCTTGTAATTGTATAAAAATGAACCACTGTTTCTGGGGGGCACAATTTATATATGCTTGCCATCTAATGAACCAAGACAATGCGGGAAGTTCCATCTGTCTTCAAAATATCTTGCTATTGTCTTCCAGTCATCTGATGTTTTTGGAAACAGAAACAATAATTAACAATCACTTAATGTTATAGAGTAAATTAATAGTTGATTTTTATTAATTTTTTACAGGACGAGTTGCCTGATCCAAAATCACCACAACATGCAGAAGCTTGTAATCAACCCCACTCGGCACCAATAAACCCATCCTCACCACAAGATTCTGAAACTTCAATTGAACACACGCCAGCACGACGCTCCAAGCCTCCAAAGAAATCATCAGCATCAAATCTAACCGAGGATGTACTCAATGCTGTAAACAATCATTTAAAAAAAAACAGGAATGAAGACCGTTTCGAAGTGTATGGCAAAAATATAGGGATGAAGTTACGAGAATTGACGAAAGACCAAAGAATCCTGGCCGAAAGAATAATAAATGAAACATTGTTCCTAGCCAAAATGGGCCATTTGACTACGTCCCACTCAGTACAAAATAATAACTTCATCAATACTACTTTTTCCTCACATCCATGGCAGCCACAGATACAGCCGCAGATACAGTCTCAGCCTTATACCACTGATGATTCGGCTGGGTCATTCATTAGTAATTACTCGGATGTATAAAAAATATGTTACTATTTATAATAAATAAAGCTCAATAAACTTAATCAATAGTGTTTTTATTGTATATATTCACCTTTAAGTGATCATGTCGTAGAACTCTGTACAAGGCATCACATGTTTCAGGAATAATATAACTGAGTGCCTGAGGTGATATTAGGGTAGAGTGCTTAAGGTCTTCGTAATTTCGTCCTGTATCAAGAAATCTCAAGGTTGCAGTCAATCTCTCATGAGGACTAATGGACTTCCTCATAACGGTGTCCTGTTTCTGAATAAGTGGAGTGACGAGCGATAAAAGATTCAAATACGTTTCTTCATTCATTCTTAAATAATTATGCCAATCTTATGGTGCGAATCTTAACTCATTTAGAATATTTATATGTGAATAAAGTTCCCTCTTTTGAAGCCACTGTTTACACCACACACCACGTTTTTTAGATTTTCTTTGATTTTGTAAACACAAAATCAAACCCACAACAGCGAGTGTATCATCATCGTCCGTCAACGACATGTTTCCGAAGCAAAGGCACGCATATAACTGAACAGTCCGCACTAAATAACTGTGCCGTGTGGGTGCTATAGGGATTTCAGTTTTAACTGCACGGTACATCAGTACAGTTAAATCGCACAGTTTTATCGTTACGTGTGTAGCAGCCTTTAGCTAATATCTTAATGCAAGACTTTATATTAAGCAGCCACACGCTATTGTCTGAAAAGCATGCAGAATATAAAGTTAGCTATAATTTTTTAAGATATATTTCAAAGAGAATTTAATTATAATTTAGGCAGGACCCATTATTTATCATGTCAAACAGTCCCAAAATACCCATTTGGAAACAAATCGAGTCATTGGTAAAATATTTAAGGTTTTTTAAAAATCTATCATCGGTAAACTAGCCATAAATGAGTTATCTCCCCATAAAAAATAAGTATACAGTGTTACTTGCTATACCACACAATCCCCAGGTAAACATTTTAAGCAAAATCATAGATATAATGATATTTATCATGGCGAGAAGAACCTATACATACATTTTAAATAAATTCGTTAGATCCATTTAAAAAAAATTGTAATTCAAAGTTCCCTCTTCAGCAGACTCACCTTAATTTGAGAGCTGGGGTAAAATCAAAATATAATGTTGAGGTACATCCTTATAATATCTAGATATCAAATTCGAACAAAATCCATCGTACCGTTTCAAATCTGTGGCCAGGAACCAACATACAGACACATGGGGACAGCCAGAATTGTAAAATGCACATTTTTGGGTTCAGGATCATATAAAACGTAGAAATTCATCATAATCTCCAGATAAATTTTTTCACGATTACAATATTTTCTCTTGATAAGAGAAAGTAAAATAAAAGGCACGTTGCACTGCACAGACTTTCTACCGCTTTTATCTTAAAATATACATTTATTAAAAACACGTGAGATTTCTGAAACGAAATAATAGGTCTAACCATTGTTGTAGAAACATCACACCTGAGAGTATAAACGAAATAATGTACACTGTTACTTAGTTACTCTATGGCTTTAGGAACTTGAAAAAACTTTTACAGAAAAATTGAGAAAATAGAAACATATTTGTGACTTTGTCTACCAAAGAGATAAGAATCAAATTCATTTTCAGAGATCCGAACTAAATGTACGTATTTTCTTATACCTAAGAAATTATTGGGTTTTTAAAAATACATTTCAAATAAAAGATTTTTATCTTCAATAGTACAATATTACAATGAGAAGTTATTTTGTATCTCAAATAGCTGCGGAGAAATGGTGAATATTTAATAATTTCTCTCATGTAAAGTCATTTCATAAGAAAATGAGAATTGCTATCTTGTTCATAGTGATAAACAGTGTCTATTTATTAGATTTAATCAAAATTGTTAGAGCGAATTTCTAGAAAATTGATTTTTCCTTTTTTTTACCCATCAGTAAACTTCCCTTAGATCTAGGGAAAGATATCTAATTTCAAACCCCATCCGGGGGATCTTATAAAAAAAACATATATTAAGTTTTAGCCCATTCGGTAAAATGGTTTTGTCTCGATCTCGAGGTACAGACAGACGTACGGCATTGTGAAAACCACCCTTTTGGTGTCAGAGGGTCATGAAGCTTCAATGTTTATCAAAATCTCCAGTTCGATTTTTTTACCATCATAGTACTTTCTTTCCTAGTTGTTGAGAGAGAGTAAAAATCGTAAATTTAAATGTTCAGTCAATTGAAATATCTTTCATTTTATATTAATACTCAGTGGCGTAGCTACAGAGGAGTGACTGGAGCAGTCGCTCCAGGGTGGCGGGGGTCAGACGGGCAAAGGGGGGCGGAATGAACTGAAAAATGTATATTTTCAGGCTAAGCTCAAGTCTATGAAAAAGTTATTTTAGTAAAAACACTCGTCAGTTATGTTAGGTCTCTTAACAGAAAACATAACATGGTTCCTTTATCTTTTGTTAGGTGGGCGATGTCGGATGATGTCTTTCTGTTTCAGTTATAATTGCAGAGGTTCATGGAATTGAATAATTACTATAAGTTTAGTGAGTTATATAAATGGATTAGTTGTTTTAGTTAGTAAGTTACAGGTTAGATAAATAGCGACCGGTGTACCTACATGGTTGATACAGAACAGGAAGTGGAAGACAACACAAGTCAAAGATACAAGTAATAGGCCTAACACACACATGTGATAGGGGTGGAAACATTTGGAACTAATAATTCAAATATGACTTGTTGTTATTCACACACTTTCACATTTGCCAGCCAATGGCTCGAGCTGCGTCTGTTTGGCATGATGCCAATGGCATCTAGACATGCGTCAATCAATCACGACCGAATCCCCGCCCCCTTCCCTAATCACTCACACCCATGACTCATACTTACCACACGAGCTCTGTCATTAGCTTACATACAGCATTCAGCCTATTAGCTGACTTGCCTGCGTCTGGTTTTCCCATCCCTCTATCTCTCCCAACCTTGTTTTGTCTCTATTTCTCAGTGAATCACGGTTTCAATAACCTGAGTCTATATTGCGTTGTTAGTTTAGTGTAAGTCAAGTTCGCTTTGCTTGTCTGACCGTGGTTTCACCGACTACAGTTTCTCGTTTCGAATGCTGCGAGTCTCATAGTATAGTGTAAGAAAAAATATATAAAAACAGTGTAGTGTAGATGTTCAGTAGTTAAAAACAAGTACTGTTGTGATTTTAGTTTAGTTAACGCAACATTTTCTTAGATTGTGGTGCGTCAGTGCAAAGTGACAGGACCATTTAATGTAACTAGTTTATTTTTTCCCTTGTTTTCTAAAAAAATGTCAAAAAAAAAACTAAGTGGTGTGGAGTATCGGAAAAGGAGCAAGGAAAAGGATGACATAGCAGAAATTTAACTTAAGAAAGTGAGAAAGTTGTCGTCATACTTTTCGACAAAACCTTCAGTTACTCAAGAACCCAGTTGCAGTTCACAAGAACCTAGTTGCAGTTCAAAAGATAAAGATATCAGCCTTAGTGTAGGGGAATCGGAGCAACTACTAACGACTGAAAACAGATCTGCCTCTAAAAAACTTGAAGGTTAAGTAAGCCTTAAAGATAATGAATCAGAGCAGATTTTGTCATAATATCTTGATTCTGTTGAAGCTGAAAATGAGGCTTTAGAAGAGCAAGAGTTTTTAGAAAAACAGGTTTGTGAAGATTTTGTTATTATTATTTCTTCTGACAAGGGTAATTTTGAAGGGAAGCTTACAGCCGAAGAAAAAAAGCAAATAATAAAACTTGGCCCCCACCAGCCAAAAGGTCCGTTTCCAAAAGATACAGATGGGAGATATATAAACAGAGGTTTTGACGAGAAATGGTATTTTCAAAAAAAAAAAAGCAGATAACCATTTATCAATAAAACGTAATTGGTTATGCTACTCAAAGGTTTTAAATGTTTGCTATTGTCAGCCTTGCTGGCTATTTAATAAGTCACAGAGAGACGTGGGGTTTTCGAAAGGTACGTCTGATTGGGCAGATTTAGGGCTAAACATCAAATACTGTGAAGAAGAATCTCAAAACCATGCTATTGCATGTGAAGTTCACTACCGCTGGCAGTTAGGCATGCCTGTTGATAGTGAAAATCTTGAAGAGATCAAGAGATCTACAGACTATTGGAGGCAAGTCTTAAGGAGAGTTGTGGATGTAATCATCACTTTAGCTACACATGACTTGCCCTTGAGAGAGCACAGGTTGTCAGGTGACGCTAATTTGTCTAAAGGTAACTTCCTTGAAATAATACATATGTTAGCAAAATATAACAAAGTATTGGCAAACTTAATTAAATTTCCTAAAGGTATTACTAATTACCTCAGTCCTCAGATTCAAAATGAAATTATTAATTTAATAGCCAATGAAATAAAAAAGGAAATTAAATAAGAAATGGTGAAAAGTAACTATGTTTCTATCGTTTTTGATACCACTCAAGACATATCAAAAACAGATCAATTAAGTACAGTGTTTCGTTATGTCAAAATAAAAACTGATAATGAAGAAAGGCCAGTAGAGTTGGTAGTAGAAGAAGCATTTGGTGGGTTTGCAGAAGTTGAAAGCCAAAAATCAGAATATTTGGAAAACGTTGTGTTTAAAGTAATTGAAGATTTCTCTGACATTTCTAAAGTAAGGGGCCAAGGGTATGACGGGGCCGCAAATATGAGCGAGATTTATTCCGGCCTTCAAGCCCGGATAAAAAGTAAAAATCTCGCAGCCACGCATGTAAACTGTTGTGCACACGCATTCAACCTGGTCATCAACGACTCGGTAACAAGTATTCTAGAAATCAGGAACTTTTTCGACAATGTGCAAAATTTGTATGTTTTCTTTAAGTCCGTATCAAGATGGTCTTTGTTGACTAAATCAACCATGAAAAATACATTAAAAAAGTGTTCTCTACAAGATGGTCGTCAAGAAACAAAGCCATAGACGCCCTTCATTGTGGCTACTTTGATATAATGAAAGTATTAACTGCCATAACCTTAGAGAGCAGTTATCAAGAAGAAGTTAATCAAGCAAAATGTCTTTTGAAGTACTTCGAACAGTTTCAAACGGTAATTTTGATAGTAGCTCAAAGTGTTTTGCTTGAAACAAATGACATCATTTCCAAGAAATTGCAAAGCACCGAGGAAGACTTAGAACATGCAACAAGGATGCTGTTAAACCTCAAAACAAAAATCGCTTACCTAAGAAGTAACTGGGAAACAATTAAAAGTGATGCAACTCAGCTTTGTTTGAAATGAAAAGTTGCGCCAAATTTAACTGACTCAAGATCAAGAAAGAAAAAAGGATGTTCGACGAAGTACAGGCAGATGATCCCATCATGGACACAGAAAAACGTTTCCAGGTTGAGGTATTCAATCGTAGCCTGGATATCATAACTACGCAACTAACCGAGCGTTTTGAGTCAATAACTGAGATTTGTGCGTGTTTCAAATGTTTGAAACCTTGTTTTTTAACTGACTCAGGTGACAAAGAAATTCTAGACTCGTGAAAGCCTCTAGTACTTAAATACCCAGATGACATCTCTCCTAACTTAGGCCAACAGCTTGTAAGACTTAAAACTTGTTTTTCAAGCCACACTGAAAAACTTAAAAGTATTAGAGACCTTGCCGATACTGTGATCGTGCGAGCTCAAGTTGGAACCAGCTTCCCGGATGTTGTGAGTGCGTGCATCATCTTTTTGACAATGCCCGTTACATCCGCAAGTGCTGAGAGATCCTTTTCAAAACTGAAAATTATCAAAAGCTATCTTCGTAGCACCATGTCGCAGGAGCGTCTGAGTTCTCTAGCAACGATCTCCATCGAGCGAGCCAGAGCAAGAAATATAGACTTAGAAGACACCATCTCACAATTTGCAAGTGCCAAATCACAAAAGAAGATTTAATATTCAATTTTGAGTTCCTACAACAATTTGTGAAGATTTTCACTATAAAATTAAGTATTTTCAAATTTATACTATTATTTTTTAGAAGGCTTTTGTGTTGGTAACCCATTTGTTAAACAATTTCACTTTTAATTTGTGATGTATTTCGCAAATTAATGTCCTATTGACAAAAAAGTAAGGACCAAAAAACGTAAATGATAAACTTTTCTTTAAAAATACTATTTCTTTTGTGAATAAGTGTTACGTTAGTTTAGTTATATATTTTTTTCTATGTGATCAACAATAAATTACAAATGTTATTTATATTAAAATACTCTGTTTTATTAGTTCCAAACTCCAAAACTTTAGTTGTTATATTGTGTAAAAGTAAAAAACTAAGCAGATTAGCATTTCAATATAACATACATTTCATTAAATGTAAATCCATGCACAGAAATAAAATACATTTTTAATGTATTTTCTTTATGGAACAAGAACAATAAGAAACCACCAACATAGGCTACTTTTAAAGTCAGTTTAATCTGTTAGGTTTACTTAAATTTATATGGTGTTATGGATCAATTAATTTTTGGATGGAAACAATGGGGGCGGGGGGGGGGGCGCCCAAGTTAAACTACTCCAGGGCACTTCAGACCTAGCTACGCCACTGTTAATACTTGATATATTTTCATTTATTTGAGGT
This sequence comes from Timema shepardi, assembly GCA_902151425.1. Classification (NCBI taxonomy): domain Eukaryota; kingdom Metazoa; phylum Arthropoda; class Insecta; order Phasmatodea; family Timematidae; genus Timema; species Timema shepardi. Next base: position 63,820 of record CABFVX010000800.1, read on the forward strand.
ATTTAACGAGCACTTTCTAAATTGACTGATTATTTCAATACACGAGCTATAAAAAAATTAAATCTAGAACAGACACAACATTCAGCCCCCAGTCGTTAACTCATTATTCTGAGAGAGGAAACCCATATTTTAAAAATGATACATGTTTCGGTCATGCCGAGAATCAAACCATCAATATAAATAGTTTTACAACTCCCACTCTTCACTAATACGGGTGCACTTCCTCGCAACTATCATTCTAATCCTACACTATAAAGTTAAAATGTAAATAATCATTGAGTTAAACGTAATAATTATATGTATCACTAAGTGACACGTGTTGGTTGTCCACGGGTCAGTTCTGGTAAGTTACTATAATATAAATAACATTATAATAATTATAGCTAGAGACGGGAATAGAAGCCGTCATAAGCTAAATATAAATATGAAAGTGAAAGTTTCATTCATAATAAAGTATATATATATGTTACAAAGTAAATCTTACAAATATATACTATATTATTGTTTAGAAAAAATATAATATATATTACTAGATTGAAATTTTCTTAAATTGAAGGAATGTTTGCGCTTTTTTCACGTGCTTCGGGTCCATCCACATGTTTAAACTAATATGTTAAGGACGTAGAAAGTGTCATTTATAGTAAGTGTACCCATATTTGCGTAGTGGGGAAGGCTGTAATCAGGGGGAGACTTTGGGGGCTCAAACCACCCAACATTTTATGAACAAAATATATATGGCTTTATTTATGGTTCAAACAATATCAAAATTAAGTTACAAGTACAAAATATGGGGCTGTGTTACCATAAAAATCACTTCAGAGAGCTTCTAGAGGCGTTATTAATATTTAGAATTTGTCCTAGCCTCCAGCAGTTAGGGGGTTATGTTGCCATAAAAAAAACACTTTAGAGAGCTTTTATAACTGTTTATTATTTTTTTTAAATGCTAGCTTACGGCACTGGGGGGATGTGCCAAGCAAAACAACCTGAAATTATTGGCTTGATACTGCCTTGGTAATGGTAAATAAATATGAAAAGACACTTTAGTGCACCAAGGCTCAGCATCAGCCAACTAGACTAGGTGAAACTGACGCTTTTATCTGCGTGTCCACAGGTTTATCACCAGTATAGTGAACACCAATCCGATGTGATTTAAAATGGAATTTATAGAAACATTCTTTGCATCGTAAAGTAACTGCCTTCTATTTTTATTTACATTATACCTCAAAATTTTCTAAAACTTTCCGAAAATATGTATTAACAGAATATTATTTTTATAATAAATAATAATATGGTGTAACATCTATATATAACACTAAAGATGTCATACTAGAAGACCAAGGCTAATATCAAATAAGGAGAGGGGGGGGAAAAATAATAAATAATCCTATAATGTATTACGTCTTACCAAATTAATCATGAACATTATTAAAAATTATATTTAGAAGACCTAGATATTGCAAAATAATTTAAGAAAAAACTAATTAAATAATATAAAATAGTGGACAAGTACGTCAATACTCAAACAGGCAGGCCAGATGCTTTTAACAACAATTAATTGTTAGAAGGGTGTGAACAGTGGCGTAGCTAGAGTTGGTGCCGCCCGGGGCGGTCCCTGAGTTTGCCACCCCTCTCAATACACAACATACTTCGACAAAAGTCCAAATGACGCGTAGGGAAAAAATAAGACACCTTGTTTATTTATGAAATGAATAATTTAATTACAACGTTTTACAATGTTATTTTTCTCGCTTTTATGTTAGAAAAATGGTCGATGATGTTATTGAAGTCTATTTCGTCTGTTAGTTGCTGTTCTATAGACAGTACGATAAGATTTATTAACGATAAGGTACTCACTGTGTATCTTAAGTAGTTCTTGATCAATTTTAACCCAGAAAAACTCCATTCACAGGCATCAACACTAACAGAATTTGTAAGGAAAGTTCGTAGAAGTATTACAATATTTATAATTGATTTCCCAAGACTGTATCTTTTACTAAACTGCAAAAGTTCAAGAGATTCTTCCTTCCACTTTTATGTTTCATCTTGCGTAGCAGCAAATATAATAAAACTCTGGAGTCTTTTTCTCTCAACGAGTAACTCTTTCTTATTAATGTCGTAGTACCAGTAGTCATTATTTAGTTGACACTCGTATTTGTCATTCAAAAGATTCAACGGAGTAGAAAGGCATATTTCTCAGTAAGAAGATGAAACGGTTGAAATCTGAGAGTAGTTTATTCGATCACTCTGTACAGAGAAGAAAACATTTTTCTTCTCAACTCATTTTCGTATGGTAATTCAGCATCTCGTAATTCTTAACCATCCATCAGTTTTTATTCTTTCTACAGTGACGTTGACAATCCATGACTATCCCAAGATCATCACAAATTTATTTGGCATAAGCTATTGAATTGTTAACTAGCTCATCCCTATTTTCAGATAAAAATCCTTTCAAAACCTCGAGATTTATATCACATTGTTGTACGTTCAATTCTTTTGTTTGGAGGTAGGCCTGGGTGTTGTTAATTCTTGGAAGGGTGGATTCCCACAGGTCAAGAAAGCACAGAAAGGGAAACGATCGTAACGCACCCAGCAGCATGCCAGCATCTGACCTGGTAATTTCTTTATCACATGTTCACTGTTCTAAAGCACTTCAGATTGTCGAATGTTTATATATATATATATATATATATATATATATATATGAACAAACTCTCCACAGTTCCAAAAAAAGGTAACCGAACCTGCAGCTACAGAAACTGTGTGAATACCCTCCAAATTCGGGGTGTGATTTGTACTTGTGACAAATTCTGCTTTTCTATCAAGTTTTTAGATGCGTCTCCGAACATCCGTATGTTGACCAAACATCAAATCAGCATTATCATATGCTTGTCCTCTACAATTTTGAATATCAATTCCGTCATTTTATAATTTTTGCAAAATCATAGCTGACATATTCTCAGCGGTTTTACCTTTTATTTAATTATTCTACTACCTTCACTTTAATTCCATCGGTCATAAAGTAGCACAAAACTTGACTCGTTTTATCCTTATGAGAAATATCAGAAGTGCTGCCAAATATCAGAGAAAGGTACGTGGCTTCTTTGATTTGTCCGATAACTCTGCTTCTTACTTTTTCTTCCATAATATCTATAAACTCGTTCCGAATAGGTGACATTTAAGATTTAGCAAACTTTTTCCCAGCTTGATTCTTAGAACATGTTCACGTAGCACTCGATCGTATTTCACCAACAATAGAATTAATTCTAAAATATGTCTTGAATTTCCCATTGATTCAGATTCAGCATCAGTCTTATAACAAATTCCTTCTCGATGATCCCGTAAGGCTGAATTCTGTTTAGCTAGTAATTAATCATATCAAACAATCTTGAAAGTATTTCCTTCACTTCTTCACTTACTTTTAGCTTCTTTTGGTTCCTTTTTATCAATTGTTACTCTATGTCGGAATCTAATTCCCATATCCTTCCATTGTGTGGAAGCCCGAACATGGTCTACGCTGAATTCATGCTTGAATATTAAAGGATTAAGTTTCCACCACATGTTGAAATATTATATACATTTATTTAATACATTAAAGTTGAGTTTTATTGTTTTACTAGCAATCCCGCACGGCGTCACCCGTGACCCTTCAAAAAGTTGTTAAGAATAGCCTAATTGAAAAGATAATTAGAGATTAAAAATTCGGATTCGAGGTGCATTCCCCCTTCCACCTACCTATGTTAAAAATTTCAGATCTCTACATCTTGTAGATTTGGCTGGGCATCGCACACAAACAAACAAACAAACACACACACACACACACAGATAAACACTTCCTTTTATTATTATAGATTAAAGTGTAGACATCAAGACAATTTTTATTCTGTTATACTCTTCATAACTTTAAAACTAATGTACCGATTGGAATAATTTAAAAAGTAATTTACTCCTACGTAAACAGCCTAAATGATTTAATAATTGATTCGGATAAGGATTCATATCATGATACGGATATAATCACTTTTTGTTCGCATCCCTGTTTTAGTTGAATAATTTCAACAAAAAAACGTTTATTGTAACATAACTATAATAATTACATATATTGTCTCGTGAACTTTTTTGTTCACATTAGTGAGAACGTTCAATATGTATAGTATTTTTTTATGTAATACCAATAGTTTTTACAGCGCACGTGGAGAAATAATATTTTTAGGCAATTTTTTATACCTTGTGTAAAACTATCAACATTTTTATGAGGAATAAATTAAATTTTCAAATTAAAATATAGCCTATGTTACTCGTTGATAATGTAGCTTTATATTGGTGAAAGAATATTTAAAATCGGTCCAGTAGTTTTTGAGTTTATCCATTACAAACATAAAAACAAAAACTTAAATCTTTCCTCTTTATAATATTTGTGTAGATTTATAAGAATTTGAATGATAGGGAAATGTAAGTGTTTTGTTATGTATTTACGTTTTATTTATTTTAGAAGTAAAGGCTAATACCCAGAAGAATAAACACTTTTATTTTCGTTTTCTCACCTCTTATCCACAAGCCGGTGAGGTAGTAAAGTGAAGTCATGTTCCCGGCATAGCCGTATATATACAAAACATAATTCCCAGAGAGGGGGAAGACCGAAGGGATAGGAAGGCTGTAGAACATAACAATCTAAGGAGGGGGGTGGATCGAGAACAATATAGAAGCGCCCCGACGCTACGCGTGGCTGGATACGGAACTCTCTTCTTTCTTCGGCTGGCTGGACACGTGTTCGAGCTTCGTTGTGGGCCGGCTCGGGCGTGGCGCTCAGTCTGTTAGGCGTATCTTCCGAGAGCGGAGACCGGTGATTGAGTTTGTGCCGTGTGTTGACCTTCCGAGAGCGGGTTCCCCGGGTTGGTGAGTGTTGATTCATTGTTATTACATGTAATTTGTTACAACCCCAAACACCCTAAGTCTTGATATAATGGGTAATCCCTGAGCCCTTTCTAACCAGTGATGTATCTCTTATTTTGAAGAATACTTTTATTCTTCATTCTGTCACCCATGATATATCCTGTTTATGGTAGGGATGACTGCTTGAAAGGTCTTTTTAACCCACCAAAACCCTACTATATTGTCGCTCTCCCCCCCCCCCCCCCCC
>CABFVX010000800.1:68984-97712 GCA_902151425.1 Timema shepardi
CCCCCCCCCCCCACCCGTGGCCGGGCCTCACATGTATTGGTGGGATAGATAGATAGATAAATAGTGGTCTTAATTGTGGGGTTCGTTTAATCTGGTTTACTGAAATGGATGAACTAAACTATTAGTGTATAGTGGGATGTAGGATTTAGAACTAATTAAAAGAGTTTAAAAGAAGATACTCGTTTAATATCCCTACCCAGCAGTCCGTGCCCTGACTTATCTTAAATGCTATAACCCTAGCCGGTGTCGAACACCCGACCATATGGTCCTGTGCCGTTATTATATAACTCTGACTTTTAAGATGAGTTGGGGCGTCCTCTGTACAGAGCAGTGACTCTGGCTGTAGAATGTTCTCGCTACAAGTTAGCTAAGCTTGGTAGCTGAGTATGTAGACCCCTTTGGACTATAGCCCCAATAGCAACTGGCGTAAAGCCCTCCCCCGCCCCAATATCTCTGTTATTTACCTAAAACGAGGGCTGTTTCCCCTAAAATATTAGTTTTGACAATTATTTATGTTATGCTACTTGACAGAACAACCTATGTTTAAAAACACGATATATAATGAGTGCTTGACTGCAGAGTCAGGAAAGTTCACGGAGTGAGTTCATAGGCTTACAGTCTATAGCTTACCTAAGGCTGCAAGCTATGACAGTGTAGTATATTTCTGGAAGGGAAAAAAGCCTTTCATACAACCACTTCCATCATAAACAGGGTTTTACTTATATAACACTTGGACTTCCAGTTCATAGTTCATATCAAATTGTAATATTCTGTAATAATCTTTTGATATTGTATAAAATATATTTTAAACCAAATAAAAAAAGTTTTTCACAAAAGTTTATTTTATTTTATTTTGCGTAAAATAAGATGTCGCTAAAATAATATAAGTTTACGTTTAAATAAACACAGTTTACCTCTAAATGACATTGAAAACGTCCACCATATCAAAATGAATAAGACTGTCCTCTTTCTCCCTTGAAAGTCCTTTACTATAGCTTTCAAGGCAGAGGATATTTTGAGAGTCAAACTTTATATATGTACAATACAGTACATAAACCAATAACCGTGTTCACTTTCTAAGGCTTCAATCTAGCCATATACTGAACTGCCACTGACTGTGAGTTTGAGGTTCATACCTCTGCAGGGTGTACAGGGTAGTATTTATCAAATATGATCAAGGGGATATTCTCATACCTTCTCCATGCTAATAAGGATGCACTTCATCTTAGATACCCTCAACCACCTAAACCCTTAAACTCCTCTGTTAAACACAAATATATTACACGTAATTGTTTAAAACACATGCATAGGAGAAATATGAGACAAATTTATCTCAAAAAAACATTTGATTGTTGCTTTAGATCATGTTTCCCTAGTTTGTGTGTATAAGAATTCATATTAATCAAGCAAAGAAATACTATCAAATATTTTAAATATCAAATTTAAAAAATCAATACTCTTAATTTTTATTTTCTGTGAACACATGCCTATCCCACTAAGATAAATTGTATGTATAAAACCACATTTTTAGAATGTGGGCACATACAAAGTACGAGTAGGCTTACATTTTCATAAAAATCTTTTTTTTTTACTATAGCTACATTTTCCCTTAAAATCGTACTAATATTCTATAACACTACTACAACTCGTACTGATATTTTAAAACAATATTATAGCTCGTATTAATATTCTATAACATTACTTCACCTTCTCACTACAATTTTTCAAAATTATCGACCAAGTCTCTCATCAAAACGATTTTACCTTAAACTTTCATTGATTTCTTTGAAGGATTGTTTGTTCCTAAGCTGTAAGGCCATTTTGAGCACGAGCTGGAAAAAGAATTAATAGTTATAAAATTTATCTCTATAAAGAAAACCTCTTTTCGCTTTATGAGGTAATTGTATTATATTTGGAAGAAGGTACAGGAAAGGTGGATAGAAACACATGTTCGTCCCTTTTATATGTTTCTATCAACCTTTCCGATACCTTCTTCCTAATATAATAATAAAATGTGTAAGTTATATGATTATATCATCAAATATGGATTAGTTATATAAATTAGCCTAAGCGAGACCAAGATAAACCGGTTTAAATAATTGTAATACCCCGTTTAAAAGACCAATTCAAAACTTGCTTTGATGGCCGCATAGTCTAAGATGTTACTCTCGTGTTGGACTAGACTGTCAATGACAAGGATATCGGGGTTGGGTGTACTGAGGGTGGTTTAAAAAAAACTGTTTCCCCATCCTTCCTCCATGCGAATGCGGGTACACTTTCTTTAAATTCAACCTTCCTCATCTCTAACTCATGATCGTAATTAGTACATATTTGTATAGCCTTAATAGGGAAGATGTGGAACCAAATAAAAAAGAAAGGAATAAAGGACTAAAGTCTCCAGGACCTCTCTAAATACTCATTCTTCATTTGATCAATTGTTAATTTCACGCCTCATCTTACTAACCATTTTCACTATCCACTTGTTTACATTGGTAGGGTTGGAAGAAGGAAGGCTTACTTTAAAATAATGGTACCCGCATTTTATTGTAGAGTAGGTAACCCTTGAGGACATACCAGCCTCATAACACCCGACCATCCCGTCATCGGCAACCAATCCTATTGAAAGATAGAGGCCTTAGAGCACGCAACCAATCCTATTGAAAGATAGAAGCCTTAGAGCACGCAACCAATCCTATTGAGAAAGGGATGTCTTAGAGCACGCAACTAAGCTTATTGATAGAGGAATGTCTTAGAGCACGCAACCAAGCTTATTGATAGAGGGATGTCTTAGAGCACGCAACTAAGCTTATTGATAGAGGGATGTCTTAGAGCACGCAACCAAGCTTATTGATAGAGGGATGTCTTAGAGCACGCAACTAAGCTTATTGATAGAGGAATGTCTTAGAGCACGCAACTAAGCTTATTGATAGAGGGATGTCTTAGAGCACGCAACTAAGCTTATTGATAGAGGGATGTCTTAGAGCACGCAACTAAGCTTATTGATAGAGAGATCTCTTAGAGCGCACGCAACCACTGAATTGTGTTATTTAGAAATGATGTAGATCTGCTATTTCCTTCATGTGCCTGTTTCTTTCTGTTGCAGGTATGTTGGGTGAATGTTCTCCAGGTTTGACGCCATAGACCTGCAGGTAGGTTAGAGATGTCATACTAGATGCGATGGAAAGGTTAAAATGAAAGCGATATTTGGTCTCACTGGTTTTAATTGTCAATTGAAATAATTTACTATCAATAGATGTACAGTACACTACGTGCATAATTTTGTATAACTAGATATTATACAACCTAAAAATAAATGAGAAATTATAGATATATTTTTATTTTCCCAAATCTAAATGGTCTTATAGAAATTTGTCATATTTTATGTGGACTGTGTGTAATAGAAACATTGGATTTATTTGAAATTCGTTCAAACTAAAATTAAATCTGCATTGAAGAGCGCTTGAACTACATAAGCCCCACTCGATTCGCCATTGCTCAGTAGGGTAGTAAGACACTATCATCAAACAACAAACTAGGTGGATGTTTAGAGTAGCGAGCTAATATTTTCATTAATAGGTGTAATGTCCCAACTTGTAAACCCTATGTGGTTTCGAAAAGGAAGGATGAGACTGCAGTTTAATATTTTATTTGCATTTTATATTTAAATTAGGGAATTCTCTTTATTTTATAATATTATTTTAATTATTCATTTGCATTTTAGAATATTTAAGCCGTTCAAGCAGTTTGAAAGTCAGTATATTTCTTTTTTAAATGTACTTAACTGGGTGCGTTGGACGATGAAACAAAACTGAAAGATCTGATCTAGCACTGAGTTTTCGTTCTAAGAGAAATACACATTTTCCTTAGTACGGAGTGGTTGCATTGTCCAGCCAACCAGAAAGCCAGGATTCAAGCTACTCTCATGTGATAGGTCAAGATTGTCAGTCCACTCTGGTGCAATCGACGATATCATTAGAATTTTAAAAATACGCGAAGAAGAAACAAACTCTCATTGTCACACGAAAAAGGGACGCGCAGTGACCGGGGTGGTTACAAGACGTGTGTTGTTTGTGGCCCATATTTAATCATGATATAGTGTAAGGTGACAAGCGTGTACAAGCTGAAGTGTTAATTGTTATAGTAATACATATAACAGATTACATTATAACAATAAATTAATATAAAAGTTATCACAGTATATTTATTGTGCGAGTGGAAATTTTCTTACATGGTAATGGCGACTACAAGAGAAGCTGAGCTAGGCAGGGATGTATATCAAGATTATGAGTCGTCTTTATTCTTCAATTGATGAGCCAACGAGGGGCTTTGTAGTATTTTATAATTGTAACCCAACGAGGAGCTTCGTAGTATTTTATAATTGTTACCCAACGAGGGGCTTTGTAGTATTTTATAATTGTTACCCAACGAGGAGCTTCGTAGACTTTTATAATTGGTGACCCAACCGAGGGGCTAGAGTACCTAGCATGCCAACGAGAAGTCAACTAGACTACCCAGGCTTCCCAAAAGAAATTAGTGAGAGTACCCAGCGTGCCAACGAGAAATCAGTGAGAGTACCCAGCGTGCCAACGAGAAATCAGTGAGAGTACCCAGCGTATCCACGAGAAGTCAGCTAGAGTACCCAGGCTTCCCACAAGAAATTAGTGAGAGTACCCAGCGTGCCAACGAGAAATCAGTGAGAGTACCCAGCGTATCCACGAGAAGTCAGCTAGAGTACCCAGCGAGTCTACAAGAAACATTGGTTGTGTCTATTTGCACAATATATCCCCGATGGGCCAGAAGCGCTGATCTACTACGCGCCAATAAATCATCAGGAGGTGCCAGTGAAGAAGAAGAGGACGTGAAGACCACATCAAATATCATTAACAGATAAAAAAAATTAAACTGTAGGATGGTGATGATAGAGTAGCGACAGATATTGGTAAAATTTTAATTAATATTTTGATTAGTGTGTTTGATTAAATAATAGTTTGTGTAATACTTAGATTATTTATAGGTTAATATTGTGTTACATATAGAGTTTATTGTGTTATTTGAAATATTTTGTTGTAGTATAAGTGTTAATTGTAAGATATGGATATCAAAAAGGAATGAAAGAAAGATGTGGAGGTGGATGACAGGTGTAAATATCAAAGAACAGACAATCAGTTAGGAGAATATGCGTGGAATGGAGAACCGATAGGAACAAGCTCGCACATAGAATCAGAGGAGGAACAGGAAAGCGTACAGGAATATGGACCTAACAGTCAATTAAGGCTAGATGAAAATGGTGAGAAAATTTCACACACAAGCACTGATGTTGATTTAGAAAATAGTAGAGCTAGGCAAGAGAAACAGGAGGTTAATGAAGGAAGTAATATACAGGTAGATATCATGAAGGACATTAATGCTTTAATTAAAAGTAATAAAGTAGCTTTAATATTAATAACGAGTCATAAAACATTAACTCAGATGATAGTATCGAATAATAAGGAAATCAATAAAAGCTTGGAAATGATCAATAAGGAAATTTATGCTGCTAGAACAGTACAGAACCAATACCTAGAAAAGATGAGACAACTGAATAATAAGGATGTTACTGTAGAGAAAAGGCAGGATAGCTTAGAGAAAAAAACATGAAAATGTATATTTAAAAAGGTTTGATTTAATTAATACTGTAAATAATTATACTACTGAGATAAAAAGGTAAAGAAAACAGTAGTAGTGCATGACAAACAAAATGAAAAGAAAATGGGAAATTTAGAATTAAAGATTGAAAATAATAAAGATAGAATAAAAGGGGTAAAAGATAATTTAGAGAGAGATATATCAGTAAAGTCAGGTTTACCTTAGCACACCAGGAGTTGCGTTAGTAGAAATTACATAAGGGATCAAGACCAAGTAGAATATGTAATTAACGAAACAGGAGGACAAAGAGGTGAAAATGTAAAGCTTTTGGTCACAGGATGTTTTGAAAAGGTTGAAAAATTGGAGGAAAAAATATAGAGTTAGAGGTAAAATTAATTTAGGTAAAGGATTCTGGGGTTGGGGTGGGATTGGGGGTGAGTAGTGATATATGCATATAAGGAAATTTTCAAGGGGTTTGAGTGTTAGTATACTATTTCAGATATCGATATTTAGGGATAGACAGTGTGAAATATCTGCGGTGCAGTACATCCAGATATTTGAGAGGATAATTAGGGGAGAAAATTTATCTGAGAAAGAAAGATTGAGTTATTGTTAGCAGGGTTAGATAATGAGGCCAAAATGTGGAAATGGAAGATGAATAGACGGATTACCAGGAGGCGAAAGATACATTTCTGAAAAAGTACTGGAGTCAGAACATACAAGACATGTTCTTAAAACAAATTTTCAGTGGAAGGTTCGATTCACGTCAGAGAACTTTGAGTGACTATTTGAGAAAATGTGTAGTGCAGACCAAATATTTAACGTACCCTGTAGAGGAACATAGGTTTCTAAGTCATGTGATCAGTCACTTTCCATTGATAGTACAGAACGTCTTAATAAGCAGTGAGCTGAAGAGCATAAACGAAATGGATAGAATACTAGTTGCTTTGTATGACAGATGGGAGAGAGAGCAGGATAAAAAGAAGTATGAGAGAACAAAATAAGGAGGGCCGTTCACATTCTTCGCGCTCTTATGACTCCAGAGGACAAGGGAACAATGCCAAGCCACCTCATCCCGTAAACAATATGCTTAGGAGGGAAAACTACACTATGAAAAGATTCAACAGGTCAGCTCAAAACAACTTTCAAAATTAAAGACCTAAGCTCTAAACCTGTTACAACCTATGAGTCTCCCCCTTGAGTGAAGAAAGGTCCTCGGCTTTCGGTCAACAAACGGGGGGGGGGAGAGGTTGGGGGGGCACCCCGAGGTTCACAGCTGGCTTACAAGTTAGCGATGGCTCGGGTACCACGTGAGGCCTTGGCGGGTGGCCTTCACCAGGAATGAGGAAGCACCCAGTGACCACAACAGAAGATATCAAGGCAGGCTCTCACTCCGCAGGCACCCATCCAGATATGTCCACCTTGGTTCAGATCTCTCGGGTGGATGAAGACCCCGGCACATACTTTGGACTATCACCGCTAAGGCGGTTCACGCTGAGGTTTGTTCGGAACTCTTCTCCAGCCGTTTGGCGTCCAGTTCTACAAAAAGGAAGGGGGGCGAGAGAAATCGGCTTGAAGCGGGAGGCGTCTTTGAGAACACATATCATACACAAATTTACCCTAACCATTGACAAATCAAAAAGTTCATACTATTAGCCTTGTTTGCCTCTGATACAGTCGAGTTCACCAACATTTTCATACGGCAGAAGCCACAAGAGTACCCACTACTCTGGGCTAAGCGGTAGCTATCCACCAATGGTGAAGAGGTGGGCCTACCGCTCTATGTGTCGTAGATGGCAGTCATTGCTGGTAGTGAACGTTCATCAAAATTTTCTCTTGTTTGAGGTGATGTACTGACACGCACTTCCGATACAGAGAGTACAAGCAAGTTTCTGGAAGGGGATAGTCTTAATTCTAACTTACCACTAAACAAAGTCAAAAGGTGAGAGGGAGGCCCTCCCCCCCATATATATGTGTATTTACAACTATACTCCTAAGACTCACAAAGACACCTTAAATTAACAATATAAGTATTAAAAAAAACCTATAAAAATAAAAGGGAATGCCACACGTACGAAGGTCAAGATTCATCACGTAATGGCCTTTAGGTAGCTGACGTGCGCTCTGCGCACTAAAGACGGGTCTACTACTTCTTTCAACATCACTGAAACTGGTGTGAGGAACTGGTCTATCAACCAGTGACCACTTCACTTATATGCCAGTTTCGCCGAAGACCTGTCGGCAGCCGAGCTAATGAGAAAACACTTACAAACTACCTTGTCCCCTAGCTTAAATGTGATGGGTATACGTTCCCGGATATAGGTGGAAGTTACCTTTCTCTGCGAATTCTGCAGGTTATTAAAGGCCAGCTCGCATCTGTCCTCATATGGGCAGTTATCAGCGTCGTTCAGAAGAAGGTAAAATCCCAGTGGGTCAACAAGGGGTGGTTCAAGTCCCTGTTGAAGAAAATCGAGGAAGGGGTAGCCTTGACTGACTCATGGAAGGAGGCATTAAATGCTACGTTCAAAATATCAATATCTTGATCCCAGCAGGAGTGATCTTGATGGTAGAAGATAGTGCAATATTTAGGTTACGGTTGAAACGCTCAACATGGTACGGCGACGGGTTATAGGGGCTATTGGTCACATGCTTGATCCCCCAAGAAAAACACATGTCCCCAAAAGCCCTAGACCTGAAACATGATCCATTATCACTCACAACAATTCTCGGGGTTCCTAAAATCGCCCACATACGCATACACAAGGCATTAACGGTGGTTTTTAGCCTTCATATTCCTAGGCGGGAGGAGAATTTCGAACTTAGAGAAGGTGTCTATAACAACAATAATGGAAGTGTTGCCTTGGGAAGAGAGGGTCGGTGGGCAAACAAAGTCAATACAAATTTCTTATAAGGGCGCTGGCCGATGTCTGCAGAGTGGAAACCTATCTTCGAGTTTTGAGTGGGTTTAGCCAATTGGCACGGCTCACACTTACGTACACAATCCCTAACATCTCTCACCATTAAAGGCCAAAATAACTCTTTGGAGATTTTGCATTCGGTTTTGAGAATGCTGCAATGACCGCTGAGGAAAGAGTTGTAGAAATATCTCAACATCATCGGCCTAAGTTTCTCGGGGATGAAGTACTTGAGTCTGCCCTTTATCCTAACTACGAGGAGGCCTTTATGGATTTCATAATTACCAACCTTTTCCCCGCGCTTAATCCTGCCAACCCTCTGCGTACAAAATTGGTCCTCCAATTGATGGTCTTTGATACAAATGAATGACTCCAGGATTGTGTGTATAACACACAATAAGCCTTCCTCCTCACAGTCTCCTACGGGGTCCTTATCCTCAGACATAAGTGATAATGCGTCGGCAACAAAATTGAGTTTCTCGGCTACGTTATGCATCGTAAACTTATATCTAAAGAGTTTCCACAACCACCGACCGATCTTTCCTAACTGCCTTGGGTGGTTCCACATCCAGCACAGATTCATGTTGTCGATGTACAAGTTGAACTCGTGGAGTTCAAGGTAATCACCGAGAACCGAGAAAAAAAGGCATGCCCTAATGCTCCCTGTAGGGGAGCACGAGAGCAAGTTCCAACACGTACCGAACAATTGGTCACACCGTGTGGTTCGCAAAAATTTAGGAACGGGTTGTCGCGTTTCACGAAGTTATGAAACAAAGAAACAGATATTACATATTATTATTAACATAAGGGGTAAGGGGGGTATAAAATTTGAAAAACCGAATAAGGGTTTTTAGAGTTACGTGCGGAGACACTACTCTATGGGGGGCTGGTGAGAGCCTCCCAAGCCACTGTTTTCACATCTCGCTTATCCGAGCAGGGCTTTGGGACGTCGATGGCACCCACCAGGGTCGATGACGTAGTTCCCAAGCCCCTGGATAAGAGGATAGGTGGCACCGGGAAGTCTGGCGTAGAAAGACTGCGCCAGTCCCCGGAAGTGGTCCTTGATGGTAGGCATATCCAGGTCGCGGTGTAGAGTCTCATTCCGGACATACCAAGGTGCGCCCACAATGATCCTCAGACACACGCTCTGGAACGCCTGCATCCTCCTCATATACGAGTCCGCCAGGTGGCCCCAAGCGGGACACGCATAGTCGAGGATCGGTCTGAGCAGCTGCTTGTACAGCGTCAGACCGTTCCTTGTAGACAGGGCGCTACGCCTGTTGAGCAGTGGGCCTAGGATTCCCAGCCTTTGCCTCGCTTTGTTTAGTCTCTCGTTGCAGTGTAGTCTCCAGGTCAGTTTGGTGTCCAGCGTAAGTCCAAGGTACTTAGCACTGTCCGCCCATCTGATCTGTTCTCCGAACAGCCGGAGTGGAGCCGGCCTGTAGTACTTTCTTTTCCATGTGAAGAGCACTGCGGTGCTCTTCTCCACGTTAATACTCGTTCTCCAGGTAGTCAGCCACCCCTCCAACTGCGTCAGGTGCGTCTGGAGTCGCCTCTCCACCAGCTGCCCTCGCCACGACTCCGCTACTAGAGCCGTGTCGTCCGCATACAGTGCCAACTCGGTGCCTGGGGATTTTGGAATATCATTCACATACAGACTGAAGAGCACAGGGCCCACCATGGAACCCTGCGGCACTCCAGCCCGGATGCTTCTGACTTGGGATGTGGCGTTCCCAAAGGTAGTGGAGAAGGTGCGGTGGGAAAGATAAGATTGAACAACCTTAACTAGGTAGAAGGGCAGATTCAGGGAGAGGAGTTTGAAAAGGAGACCTTCGTGCCAAACGCGGTCGAAGGCCTTTGCCACGTCTAGAAAGACAGCACCAGTCAGCCTGTTGATGTTGAAGTTCCTCGTGACCTGCTCCACGAGCCGGACAAGTTGGTGGGACGTAGCGTGTCCCGCCCGAAAGCCGAACTGCTCATCCACCAAGATGCCCGCCTCGCGAACATGTCGGGTCAGTCTCGTCAGTAGTAGTCTCTCGAACAACTTGCCCAGACAGTCGAGCAAGCTGATCGGTCGGTAGGACGAAGCTAGGGCCGGGTCCTTACCCGGTTTATGAAAGCAGAGGACGTTGGCGTGCTTCCAGAGCTTGGGGAAGTGACTCAGGAACAGGACGGCGTTGAATAACTCCACGAGGAAGTCAATCGCCTCCAAGGGCAGCTTTCTGAGGACCGCGTTACTGATACCGTCGGGTCCGGGGGCCTTGTTTAATCTTAGAGCGGCTATCGCCCGTGACATTTCTGTCACCTCCGTGGGTTCAGGTTCATCCAAGGGTCTGTACGAGACCGCACCGATGACCTGAGCCACGTGCGCAACGTGCACCGGGTCTGACGGGTTGTCAGTCGGTACAAATTGCGCCTCTAAGTGCTCAGCGAGAGCATCGGCCTTCTCCTTGTCGGAGTTGGCCACCCCGTTGCGACCCACAATAGGCGGCCTTGGTGCGGGGACCCGCATCAAGTTCCTCGTCATTTGCCACAGGGACCTGTCCTGCACGCACAGGCTCTCAATCTTGTCCTCCCAGACACTGTTCCGGTATTCTCGGACCATCTCCCGAACCGCATGGACTTTGCGGCTCCAGTTGGCCTTGTCTACCGGGTCCCTCGAGACTTGCCAAGCCTTCCTCAGCCGATTTTTCTCCCGGACGTGCCTGAGGATAGAATCGGGCAAAGAAGCCTGTGGCGCCCTCTTAGGACGGTGCCTAGGCGTCGAAGCTTCGAGCGACCCCTTGATGGCGGAAGTTATGAGCTCCGCACCATGATCGATTTCCGCCGCTGTTCGAAAGGTAGGGGTGGGTCCCAACCTCTCTCTCAACACATTTGCAAACCTGTCCCAGTCAGTGCGCTTTAGGTTGGGTTTTTCGGGGGGGTCTATGAAGGACACCGCGCGTCCCAGGTTCACAAGAACGGGGTTGTGATCCGAGTCTAGCTCAGCTAGAGACTTCAACACTAACCGCCTTCTGATCCCTCTGGAGACAACGAAGTCTAGGACGTCCGGGAGAATGCCGGGATTGTAAGGAAAATGGGTAGGGGTGGGGGGGCCGGAAGCCACCAGGCCATGTAGATCTATGGCGTCGTGGAGCAATCCGCCGCGAGCGCACATAATCCTAGAGCCCCATGAAGGGTGCTTAGCGTTGAAGTCACCACCGATTAAAACAGGCGTGGTACCTCGAATCAGCACCTCCATGTCAGCCCTCGTAGCCCGGTCGAACCGGCGGTCTGGAGGGAAGTAGATGGAAATGATGCGCACTGGACCGGTTGAAGTCACCAGTTGGATAGCCGATGCTTCCATGTGTTGGAGGGGAGGAAGTGATACGACGTGATGGTCAAGGCCCCTTCGGACCAGAACCGCCGTCCCACCCCATCCCACATCCCCCGCTCGGTCATTACGATGGCAGATAAACTCTGCTAACGAGAACCTCATTGCGGAGCGCAAGTGGGTTTCTCCCAGCAGCATTACATCGACACGATGCTTTGCCAGGAAACTTTCGAGCTCAGCCTTCTTCCCCGCGACTCCGTTGGCATTCCAGAGTGCGACCGTGAGCTCCTTCAGCACTGGTGGTCGTCTATTCTGGTGTACTGCCATGAGAGACCAGGTAGAGGATGATGTGCTCCATGACCAGGTGGCCACGGTTAAAGGTAATCAGTAAAATTCTCAATTCCGTAGATACAACTGCGACATTCTTTTTCATAAGTGCTGTACTTTCTCTTGGCCGAGGCCAGGGTCCTACTAGCGAACGCCACCGGCCTACTGCCTTCAGGAGTCTGCTGCGAAGGAACTGCTCCCAGTGCTACCAAGGAATCGTCGACGTGCAATTGAAAGGGGATCGAGAAGTCGGGCATGCGCAGGACAGCTGGCGAAACAACATGGTACTTGAGCATGACAAAGGCCTCATTTTGGACGGGTCACCAAGCGAACATAGCACCTTTCCTCTTCAGAAAGTTAAGAGGGTTAGCGATGTCAGAAAAGTTCGGGATGAATATAGCATAGTACGCGCACATTCCCAAAAACCACAACACACACTTTATATTCATGGGAGCAGGGAAGTCTAAGATAGGTTTGACCGTTTCGGGGTCGACAAGGAGGTTCTCTTCATAAATGATGTACCCAAAATACGGGACAGATTTCTTGGCTCAGGCGACTTTCTCGGGATTGACAGTCAATCCGGCCTCGCGCAGGTGCCTTAACACTTACTCTAAATGACACAAGTGGTCCTCAAAGGATTTGCTGTATATATAAATTTCGTCGAGATAATTGAATACAAAATCTTATTTCAAGTCACCAAGAATGTGGTCTAATACCCTACTGAGAGCTTTACCCCACAGATAATACCTAAGGGCACGCGATTGAGTTCATAAACCTGCCAAGGCGTGATAAATGCGGCGTGTTTCTTGGATGACTCAGAAAGAGCACAATGTAGGAAGCTGGCATTTAAGTCGATAAGATATAATATTTGGCCCCACCGAAATGTTGGAAGACGGATTCAATGCTGAGCATAGGGTATGGGTCAAACACAATTGTCTTATTCAGTTTCCGATAGTCCACGATCAAACAATGTCCGCGACCTTTCCTTGGGATTATGAACGCGGGACTCGCATAAAGAGATTTGGAGGGGCGAATAACTCCTTTTTTTCTCTAAATCATGGATAATATTCTTGAAGATTTCCAACTTAGGTGGCGCACAGGAGTAGGGACCTGATCTGACGGGTATATGGTCCTGTGCCAAAATATCGTACGGCAGAATGTCGCACTTCCCCCATCGGTCAGTGATAACGTCAGGGAATCGACCTACCAAACGATCAATCGCCTCGCACTCCTCAACAATCGAGGCAAAATCTCGAAGATTTTCCCCACCACCAAATGGAACGAATACATTTGGCTTGAAGTCAAAAGACATCTTCAATCGACCTAAATCTAACTTGAATTGAGTGTCGAACATAAAGTCATTTCCCAGAATAATATCACAAGGAATGTCCAGAAGGACGAAAAATTGACTTTTCCAGAAAAACCCACCTATCTTGATAAAGAAAATCACTTTGCTGTCTACAATAACCCTTTACCCATTTGCCACCTCGTAAGCTTTAGGAGGAACCGACTTATAATCGATCTTAATTTTGCCATTTAACTTATGAAAAAACCTTTGGCAAACAAAGGAATGGCTGGCTCCCATATTTAACAGACCTGAACATTTCTCCTTACCTACTAGGATAGCAACAACGAGAACGCGTGGTATAGAAAGAGTCGGCGCGTCTGGACCACGACTAGGGGCACACCCAAGAGATTTCCCACTCTACACTGCCTCTGTGTGACCTAACTTCTGGCAACGGAAACACCTAGCATGCGAGAGGTCACGGGACAGGAAACTACTAGTATCCGAATCCCTGGGGCGACTTCTAGAAACATTCCCATCTTGGACCTCCGATGGGACAGCCGTAATAGAAAATGCCAAATTGGTGGGCTCGGGAGTCAAGCCTGTGCGTTCGCGACGTGCCGTCGTGGACACATGCGCCAACAAATACTCATTTTCTGAGAGTAACGTACTCTCTATAGTAGTGGCCAGAGAAAATAGTTCCTGTACAGTAAAGGCTTATTTGTAAACACAAAATGTCACTGAGTAAGGGGGGGAAACATTTGCAAGAATATTGTCTACAATCTGGTGCTCCACGAGACCGCTATTGAGAGCTTGAGCCGCCTCCGTAATAGCCAATACATAGTTCCTCGTTGACTCATGAGGGTACTGAAATCTATGTATAACTTCCCTACACAATTTTTCTCACCCTACTAGGCAATAATGACCCCAATACAAGGTCAGTAGGCGATCTCATAGATATATTATCCTGAATTTCTCGGGAAAACAACTGAGTAAAGAATCCAAAAGTTTTAGACAAACACAGAGTTTAAAACTCCCCTTCACTGGCTAATTTCAAACATGACGCTCTGTTAATCTCAACTAAAAAATTGAATAGGTCTGTGTGATCCTGAGCGGCACATACAGGAATACGGCTTAGGAGATCCAAAAGTACTTTATTCTGACACTTAGTGAATGGTGGGGTTGGGGGTAGAATGATCGGTGCAGGGGCAGGTGGATCCTCACTCGCATCCTCGTCAACACCCAAGTCAGTCATGGCCTCCCTAGTCCCACTAATCTCCCCACACAGATTAGATCTGAGCTCACCCACAGTAGCATTGGGAGGAAATGAGACGTCCCTGGACGTCAACTTGGACACCAACTGGTCTCAGTTCAGGCGATACACTTCAGTCCTAGAAGTGGTGAAAGTCGTCTTACCAGCTTGTGGAGCGGTTGCCATGGTCACGGACAGCATTAAAAGTAAATAAACATGAATAAATACACAGGGCACATAAACCACAAAAATTACAGATGAGAGGTCTCTACTCTTAGTCCTAAAGCTCCCCAAGCGTGACCCACTACCCTCAAAGTTATCAGAGTGGCGCAGCCTCTCTCTTGTTACCCGCCCTTTTGTTATCTCCCAAAAATAACAGACAGGTTGGTCGCAATAGAGTTTATTTATTTAAAAAAAACATTATGACAAAAAAACTCTAAGAGAAAGAGAGAGAGAGTGAAGCGTGAATTAGAGTTAGGCACCGGACAAGTTAACAACAATGACTGAACCATAAAATATGGAACGTACGAGACCCCGTCTCATGTTAAATGGTGGCGTTAGAAATCAACCCATTAATTCTCCCAATTCATGGCAAAGAGATAGGAACCAGCGACCCCAAACTTATTCAGGAAATGTAAATAGAGAGAATAGGAGGGAAGACAACTTGGGTCAGACAAGAGTAATAACAGCTCAAATACACCATTCACCTAATTATGATGCTATTGAAAGTGATAAGAAAGGTCAGTTAGTCATGAAGGAGGACATAACCGTGTATCAAAAAACTAATTAGGAATTCATACGGAGGTCCTGGTATGAATGGGGCTATGCCAAGATTAAGGACCAATGAACAAGAGGAACATCTAGAGTTTGTAAAGCAGAATATCATATCATAAATATATATGATGTTCCATGGCATATGGTATGTCAGTGTAAATCGAATTAATATTTATGGTTACCAAGTATGCATCAATGGAAATTTTGTTTGCAATGTATTGTAAGTGGTTAAGAAAGTTGTTGGGTCCTTTATGTGTGAAGGAGCTGTTGGACCAGGGGTAGAAGATAAGATTCGACCAGCGCTGAAATACGATCGGTGGGGGCCCCACAACAAGCGACAATGGGGAAACCTGGTGGAGGTATTTCCTTTTTGTAAATTTTGGACATGAGATTTGTGGATGTATTACGGGCTGTGAGGACCTATAATGATTTGAAAAAGAAACCCTGACGTGGTCCATGTACTTAAAAAAGTTCTTGATGAGATTGTTGTGTTCTCTTATAGGACTATGATACAGTTTCTTGCACGTATTTTCCCCTGTAAGTTTTCGTTGTGCTTCTGTGATATAGGTGGATTTGTTAAGGATCATTGTGAGGGATCTTTTGTTTGCAGGAAGTATTATAATTTCTCGGTTGTTTTTAATTCTTGATAGGACCTCTCTCTCTCATCAGTATTGAGGCTTTGGTATGTATGTAAGGATTTAGAAAATGATGGCTCTGTCACTTTGGCCAAGAAATAAGAAATACATTGTTCCAGTGAATGGTCTGAAGGTAATGGAGAGGGTTTTAGTTGGAGGGGGGAGTGATCTTCTTCAGTGCTGGATCTGCCATCTAGTTCTGATCTTGGTTGACCTGGTTATTCTTAAATAAATATTAGAGCCTCAAGTTCCTAGCATAGGTAATGAATGATATCTTCTACCAGAGTGAAGTGATCAAAGTTGGTTGACGGTTAAAATGTTAAGCCTCAGGATAGAACTTCTATTTCAGTAAGAGTAAGAGATTTGTCTGATAGGTTCATAGCTTGGTTGACGTGGCTATGTTCTATTTCATGTATTGAAGGAGAACGTGCAGTTGATTTGAGTAAAGAAGGTTTGAGATGAGAGGGATTGTGTAGGCCAAAAAGGCAGGCGAGGGAGGGTTTGTCTCCTATTGAGGGTGGTTGCTTGATGAGTGTGTGTGTGGGTGCAGGTAGTGGTCCATTGGATAGTGCGTTGATGCAGAGTGTGGAAAGTTTTATCAATTTATTCTATATTATACTGTTCATTTTCCTCACTGAATGATTTATTATAATGTCATTTATAGGAATGAGCTTGGAAGATGAAAGAGAGATGGTTTTAAAAAATTAAATAAGTTGTTGAGAATTGTAGTAGGCCAACAAACAGGCAGTAGTGATATCTTACTTGGGATGTCAGGATTAAAGAAGTGAGGTTACCTAATTGTGCTATGTTGGGTTTGATCTGTGGAGGCATCCCAGATATAGGCAAATGTATAGTAAGACCCTTTGAGGCTAGGCCTATGTTAAGACATGTTTATAAACATACCACATTGCTGTTAAGATGAGCCAGCTTCTGTAAATGGATTGCTATTTGTTTGTTCTAAAAATGTTAGAAATATGGTAGATCTAGGTGGCATTATAGATTAAAATAGGAGAAAAATGGACAAAACACAAGATAAGAAAAAAAATGTGCATAAAAGGATAATAGAAACAAATTAGTGGAGTATAATGGAGGAGAGAAAACTATATGGGTATGTAAAGAAAGGAAAAATGTTGCTGAACATCTATATTAAACTAAACATTTAAAGAAGGGAAGAACGGCAAGGCCTACACACCTACTATAAAATTGTAGGCCTCAAAGTTAATAGTTAATTAGTAGCTAAGGATTGATTTAATATCTACTGAAACACTTTAATATTGTATTTAATCAACCATGGTTGATTGTTGCTTTAGGCCACATTCCTCAAAATGCAAAGTGTGAATAAATTATTTATTTGGGGGAAAACATAAACAATAGAAATGTAATGGACGTACTAGGACAAAACAATGAAGGCTATATAATGATTAGTTAAATAATTAAAAAGTCAATTAATCGTTGTGTACCATCAATCAAAGCGCTACAGAGGTTCGACAAGCTGATCACTAACTACTTTGGATTTAAATATGCATCAGAACAAAATAGTACAACAGAGAGTTCACAATCATATTGATCACAAGATTTCAGCACGATTCTCTCTGTAAACTTGGCTCGAGATAAAATATCATTCAACACTTATGACTAACCAGCTCTTTTAAATAGCGCAAGGTGACCTGGTGGTCTAGGGGTAAGGTGTCAGACTTCTATGCTGGTGGCCGGGGTTCAATCCCAGGTCCCGGCAAAGATTTATCTGATACCCTACCATTACACATTAGCGTAAGTGCGTATAACCCGAACGGGTAGTAAGACGCGGTGCTAATAATAATAATAATAATAATAGACAGCGCAAAGCTTATTTTCACTAGATACAGATAAACAGCTTCGTAAAGTGTGTTGAAACTATTTGAAATGGCTCGTTTAGTGAAAATCTCGTGTATTGAAATGTGTCACAAAACAGCGATAATTAACCCTAATACAATGTGAAAATAGCCATAAATAATCTGATAAATCCATTCCATCACTTATTGTTTTTAGTTTATGATCAGTTGTTCTTAATTAGTAATGTAAAGTATTATCGGCCAACATAAACTTCTGCTAGCGAGTGAATTATTGCGCCACTCATTCAGACTCTACCATACATTTTGGGTGAACTTGTGAATCGATTTTTATTCTGATCTTTATTTTCAGAGAACATGTCACTCAAGCTTTAGTATGCTGTCTATTTTCAGAGAGCCTGTGGATCAAGCTTTAGTAAGCTTTCTATTTTCATAGAGCCTGTGAATCAAATCTTAGTATGCTCTTTATTTTCAGAGAACCTGTGAATCAAGTCTTAGTATGCTCTCTATTTTCAGAGAGCCTGTGAATCAAATCTTAGTATGCTTTCTATTTTCAGAGAACCTGTGAATCAAGTCTTAGTATGCTCTCTATTTTCCGAGAACCTGTGAATCAAGATTTAATATGATATCTATTTTCAGAGAACCTGTGAATCAAGTCTTAGTATGCTTTCTATTTTCAGAGAACCTGTGAATCATGCTTTAGTATGCTTTCTGTTTTCAAAACCCTGTGAATCAAGTCTTAGTATGCTCTCTATTTTCAGAGAACCTGTGAATCAAATCTTAGTATGCTATCTATTTTCAGAGAACCTGTGAATCAAGATTTAGTATGCTATCTATTTTCAGAGAACCTGTGAATCAAATCTTAGTATGCTTTCTATTTTCAGAGAACCTGGGAATCAAGTCTTAGTATGCTTTCTATTTTCAGAGAACCTGTGAATCGAGTCTTAGTATGCTCTCTATTTTCAGAGAACCTGTGAATCAAATCTTAGTATGCTTTCTATTTTCAGAGAACCTGTGAATCGAGTCTTAGTATGCTCTCTATTTTCAGAGAACCTGTGAATAAAATCTTAGTATGCTTTCTATTTTCAGAGAACCTGTGAATCAAGTCTTAGTATGCTCTCTATTTTCAGAGAACCTGTGAATCAAGTCTTAGTATGCTTTCTATTTTTAGAGAACCTGTGAATCGAGTCTTTGTATGGTCTCTACTTTCAGAGAACCTGTGAATCAAGTCTTAGTATGCTCTCTATTTTCACAGAACCTGGGAATCAAGTCTTAGTATGCTTTCTATTTTCAGAGAACCTGTGAATCAAATCTTAGTATGCTTTCTATTTTCAGAGAACCTGTGAATCAAGTCTCAGTATCCTTTCTATTTTCAGAGAACCTGTGAATCGAGTCTT
The DNA here is from genome assembly GCA_902151425.1 of Timema shepardi. Taxonomy (NCBI): domain Eukaryota; kingdom Metazoa; phylum Arthropoda; class Insecta; order Phasmatodea; family Timematidae; genus Timema; species Timema shepardi. Next base: position 88,337 of record CABFVX010000800.1, read on the forward strand.
AGTATGCTCTCTATTTTCAGAGAACCTGTGAATCAAATCTTAGTATGCTTTCTATTTTCAGAGAACCTGTGAATCAAGTTTTAGTATGCTCTCTATTTTCAGAGAACCTGTGAATCAAGTCTTAGTATGCTTTCTATTTTCAGAAAACCGGTGAATCGAGTCTCAGTATGCTTTCTATTTTCAGAGAACTTGTGAATCAAGTATTAGTATGATCTCTATTGTCAGAGAGCCTGTGAATCAAATCTTAGTATGCTCTTTATTTTCAGAGAACATGTGAATCAAGCTTTAGTATGCTCTCTGTTTTCAGAGACCCTGTGAATCAAGCTTTAGTATGCTGTCTATTTTCATAGAACCTGTGAATAAAGCTTTATTCCTCTCTCTCTTTTCAGAGAATCTGTGAATCAAGTTAGATATATTTCGTAATAAATATGTAATACAATGCAGAGCCAACCTAATTTTACCGTTCCTCTAATAATTTAGTTCTGATTCATCAAATTGCGTGGTTTAGGAATTGGGATTGCCGGATTTAGCAAGTATAAGATGGACCACCTCTAAATCAGCCGGATAGAGTGGGATGTAAGGGGGGAGGGGTGGGTGGCTGGTAGGGTTTCTAGCCACTCTCGCTTTATTTATAGTCACTCGCCTTCTTGCCATTTTCGTTGTTCACATAAACATAGCCCACTATTCTTTATGTCTCTTAGGTTGATAGATGTAGTAAACCATATCCACCACCTCTCCCAAAATGATTAGTCCTGTAAGAGCATGTGGGGCTCAACATTATTATCGGTCCAAAAACCACTTATCTTCCCTATAATGTGGTTGTTTATAATAAAGATTGTTGTGAAATATTGTCGCACTTATACAAGTTAAAAAGTTTTAATAATAGTATCTATTATCTTTATTGTAGGCCTACTACATTAAAAATAAATATTTGTAGAATGTAATTGGTATATTTTTTAATCTATCAAAGAGAGAATTTCACACACCTCAAAACTATTATTTTGTAATCAAGTACACTAGGGTCGAGATTATCAAGGTTTCGATTTTCTGGTGCTCCCTTTTATCCGCCGTGGTCCTCGGTGTCAACATGTGCGTATCAAAATAAACAAACTGGTAGGCCTACATATTCACTATAAAATATTTACTTAATTTATAATGTAATCCATTTTACGCTCTATTTTCACTCGTTGTTCTTGTTCAGTAGCCGATGTTCCGTTTCCATAATAAAGTACTGTATAGTAAAGATTTTAAAAATATATATTCTCGTTTAATTTTTACTGTCCCCCTACAATTATTACTGTATTTATATTTTACATCTCAATCAGAAAATGGGATTCTATTAAAACAAAGTTAAGTGTTCTGTGAATATTTAAAAAAAAGTAGACAGACCCATGCTGAAAACTATTTACACATGGATTCCATATTATCAAGCTTTTCTGTTATCCGGCCCGGAATGCCGCAACTTTAGAACGGATAGTCGCGACTCTATTGATCATCCAACAGGCGTAACCCTTTCGCGAATAATAATGCTTGGTAGTTACTAGAAACCTGTCCTTTCTCCGGGCTCCACAACGATCTATTATATCCCCAAAACAGTGAATGTGTTTGGTCGTGATTTTGATCATTATTTTCCAGACATTAATGAGTGTCGCAAGGATAGCTGACCAGACTTATGTATCAACTACAACTGTTAGGGTAGATAGATACCTTACCTCCTCCTCTATTTTCGTAATCTATCAAAAATATAAATAATTAAAGAATGCTTTTAGTGTTTAATGTTTGAACTTTTAAATACTCTTATATTTGTCTGAATGCAAAGTTTCATCTGATCTTACTTGAGCAGTTTTTGACTCCTTTGGAATCATCTGATTGATCTATGGCTGTGTAATGTACTAAAGTTGAACTTGGTGGTCTAGAGGTAAAGTTCTCGCCTCAAGAGCCGATGTTCATGGGTTCAAACCCAATCGGGTTCAACGGATTTTTCTTGAACCATAAAAATCCTTTCACAACCTCCTTTGGATGGGAAATAAAGCCATCAGTCACAAGTCGATTATGGACTGTAAGATAATTTTGAAAGGAATATGAATTGGGAAAATATCTTTCCGGTAAATTGATAGGACCTTTCACAATTGGTCATAGAAATTGAGTTTGTAAGGCAACAGGGAGCCACCACACTTCCTGACCTCTCATAGTACATGTAATTTCTACCAGATGGTGCAGGTTTCACTAACCAGCAGAAAGGCTGAGTGTGTATGCCCAGCTCCGGATGGATATATATCTCATCAAACCAACCCTTGGGTTGTTTACTCAGAAGAATGTATTAATATTAATCGATAGTAAAAGGAACCCATGTTATAGCTGCACACGCCTATGTTTACTATTTATTTACGAGCTTGCCTTACTTTCCAATTAGAAAATGTCTTGACCCTAGTATCTAAACTTAAAATTCGATTGTACGCCTCGCTCTGAACGAATACGGGATGTATAAAGAGGTAGAAGGGGGTTTATTATGTTTTACAACACTATTTAGGTTCCACCAAAGTCTACTCAAACAACATTATCATAGGACTATTGCTTTATGTCTATATTTGACTCTTTTAAAATATTAACATAGAGCTATTGCTTTATTTATATGTTTGACTCATTTAATCATAGTCCTGACTGATGGGATCAACATTGACCAGAAGGGGAATGTATACCCCCTCCCTCTCTCCTTCCCTCGGTAGTTATGTCCCTGCGGTATAGCCCTCATCCTTACAATGTGGAACTTGTTTAAAAATGGTCGGACACAACTAATATAAAAGAATGTATTATAGTACAATAAGTATAGCATAATAATCATAGTACAGTAGTCATGATACGGTAGTCATAGTATAATAGTCATGATACGGTAGTCATTGTATAATAGTCATGATACGGTAGTCATTGTATAATAGTCATGTTACAGTAGTGATAGTATAGTAGTGCAGGCACAATAGTCATAGTATAGTAGGCACAGTAGTCATAGGGACGTTTCAAGAAATACTTTCTCTCGATATTTGAATTTTAGTTTATATTTTAATTGCAAGGCGGCAGAGGGTTTTCGAAGTCAAAATAACCCGGTTTCTAACCAAAGATAAATTCTATATTCTATTTAGGGCTTGTTATAACTTTTTAATAACCACACTAATGACGTTATGAGTTATGTTTAGTTGGTGTTAAGATCAATAAAAACATTCTTTTGTATAAAATAAATATGGATTTTTAATAATTATACTAAATAATTTGGAGTACATTTTACAATACTAGGTAAACAAATAATGTTACAATTAATATGTTGTTTCGTTACAATTTATGATTATGATGATGACGATGACTACCCATGCATGCCCCACGTTGGGCGCCAATTGTTACCTTACCGTTATTACGTTCACAAGCCCCAGGGTTGGGATACCAGTCATCTTACTGCGCACTTGCTATCACATGGCTATATGATAATCCGACTATATACTTAGCCTACTGTAGGATCTACTTACTAGTTGTCTTTTTGTTAGTAATTGTGGAAATTAGTAAATTTCAATGTTTATATATGACTTATTTAATTAATCACACTTTTAATATTTTATATTCAAAATTAAAATGACATAGTTCTTACTCGTTTGACAACTGACGCGGAGAGCAAGAGATAAAGAGTGAGCTAGCTATAGGCAGAAGATGCTCCAGCCCCTTATCTATGACCCACCCCTTGCTTCTTTGACCCCTTGTATTTAGTGTTAAAACCAACCAATAGGAGAGATATTAGCAGTGGGTTGTTTGGAAGGCCAGCCTCTCATTGGTTGTCTTAATACTGTTTGACTGAAAAGGTGGCCAACTCATCACCACACTTTTAAATAGAACGGAAGAAGTTTTTAAACAAAGAAAAGTTTAATATGTAAAATGTTTGAATTTACTTCTTAAAATGATTTATGGGCTTGAAACTCAGCAAAATAAAAATAATTATTGAAAGTGCTATTAATAATAAAGATATAGCTTGAATTTAGAATCTTATACTGAAATTAAATCGTTCAATTTTGCCTTGTCATGCATGGATGATGAATTAAAAGTAAAATCTGCATACAGTTCTTTAAATAGAAATATACTTCATCCATGACTTTTCAAATAAATTAGAGGGGCCTAAAAAGTATCATTACAATGTATTACAATAGTTGTTTTAAAGCATATTCTACTTACAATAATATACATAATTTTATAATGTAATAATTTTCTAAAATTTAGTTTTTAGGGATTACCGTAGTGATTGAATTTTAATAAATATTTTTAATTATTTTTTTTTCAATTTTTATACAATTTTAAAGACCATAAGTTATTTTAAAGAGACAGGGAATGTTATTATATAAATGAGTGAACTGTGCTAATTTTTACTTCCACCCGTCCCTTCGGAGAGAGAAGTATTGCTATCGTTAAAAAAATATAACTCAAGTGTTACATAAATGTTGACATTTTCTGACTCCCCTGAAAACAGAAGAGTGGTTTTCGTGATGTCGTCTGTCTGTGTGTATCTACATTATCTCACCCCAGAGACGAAACCATTTTACCGTTTGGGCTAAAACTTGTTATTTAGGATTATAATAAGGTCCACTTAAGAAGTCTTTGGGAATAAATATAAATTCCTAAAATAAGGGTAGTTTGCTTAAGGGCAAAACTAGAAATCAGATATTTTCTCAAAATCCAATAAAACAATAAAATTATTGTTAAATTTTGTAAGCAAGCATTATTTGACGTGGCGTATATAATGACAATTTCTCATTTTTCTATAAAAATAACTTTGGGGGTACTTTACCATACATAAGCAGAAATTTACACTTTTGATAATATCTTCGTAACTATTTGAGATACGAAATAAATTATCACTATCAAGTTGTAGTAATATATTGAATAAATATATCTTAGTTGAAATATATTTTCATATAACCAGTAGATAATTAGCCATAAGAAAAAAAAATACATATATATATATATATATACATACACCTGCTTTTGGAGATCTTTAAAATGTGAAATTGATCGTTATGCTCTTTGGTGGATAAGGATGTTCTTTTCACAATGATTCTGTATAAGTGTTTATTATTTAATTTAAGCTATTTGATTGAGTATTTCTTTAACAATGTATAACATATCGTTTCATAAATCTTATTAGTTTCTAGTAAATGTATCTTTTTAAGACTAAAGCTATAGAAATCTGTGCGGTGCACCATAAAACTTAATTTAAATAATATTTCTCCATGCGGAAGTGTATATATGTTTTATAACTGAATGCACAAAAGAAGGAACTTTTGGGATTCATATGAAGGGTATACTACTTAACTGACCAGGTTATAGACATGGAGATTGTACTGGAGAGTACGGACCTCTATTTCCTCAAGGAAAGCAGTGATGTTATGTTACGGTAGTAGTTCCATGGCTTCTTTGGTGCTGACTGACAGCTCACAGCTGACAGCTGACGGTTTTGAAAAGTTACCAGACCAAATTATGTATCCCTACGCCGAATCATATGATCTGCAAAAACATGTGTCACAGTTGTCACTTATGACAGTCAATATTTAGGTATATACCTAAATGTTGACTGTCAGAAGTCAGCTGTGAGATGTCAGTCAGCACCAAAGAAGCCATGGGGCTACTGTACGTGGTCATGGTAGTTTGTTTAACTGAGGTATATCTATGACTTCTGAGCATTAACGAGCCCACACCCTCAGCAATCTAAGCCCCAACTCTTCTGTGAAAACATAACCTTACCCCCACCCCTACACAGAATGCTCTTTATTTCACTTATCTCAAAATAAAAATTTATTTAAAACATGGGATGAGCACGCACTACTCACCCAGTTTAGCGATCAAGCAGAATAAAACCACCCATTTATTTTCATCTAGAGCGCGTTTGATAATCTTTTTAAACCAGATTAAATAGGTTTAGGGTTTAATCTCTTGATGTTATGATACTTCTCCGAGCTTCTTGAAACTGGGCGAGTCTCTTAGGAGAATTTAAATCATTCTGTCTATAGCAATTAAAGGTCTTTTGTCTGGTATTGAATTAACTAAAACCACTGTTGTCCAAATTTGTATCCATCTTTACTCAAGTTAATGTCTAAATTTGAATATTAATTTAACTATCATAGCTATTATTTTCCTTTTATATACGCTGCTAATTTTACTTCAATTATTTTAGTTACTGTTTTGTAATGCAATTTCTTTCTGTGTTACACAATTATTGGATGCCTGTGCCATCTGATAAATAGGCCTACATATTAAACATTAATTTTGGGGGCACCACATCTTGCTATCCATTCAGGTTGTACGCCTGTGTAATAGTTAAACTATTGTTTTAGGGATTATGGTTTTAATTTATTAGAGATGCACACACATTTTCTTGGAAGGAGAGTGTGAAAAGAGTTATGAAAACCACCTTAGGTGCACCCAACCGAGATCAAACCCCGATATTCTCCAGTCTGGTCTATTTTGAATGTAGCGCCCTAGAGCATGCGGCCACTGAAGCGGGTCATAGAAAACAAACTAAAAACAGACTAATAACATTAATTTTCATCGTGGATGTTCTTTCCACAATAAACTGTGTCCAAAATAAGTTCCTCACGAAATATTTGACTTATTGAAATTACTAGTCCTAGTTAAGTTTTTTACTACAATTTAGGATGTATAGCTTATTAATACATTATTATACCTTTTTCCGCACCAAGCATGGATATACAAATCTGGTTTTACGTTCACATTAACTTAGCTGACTTACATTGTAAGTGTTAAGTCTAAATATTGCTGATTGCTATAACTTTACTATGCAATGTCACTGCTGTAAGTGCTCAGCCTAAATGCTCCCGTCTCCAAATTATCTTCTGGGGGAGATTTTATTGTTATGTTATAAAGGTTTTAAACATATTTAGTTTTAACATCCCCTTGTGATTTTGCTCGTTCCATGGCCTAGTTCATGTCTCCCCCAATACAAAATTATGCTATAATACTCATTTTGGTAATTTATTTCCAATAAAAAGTTGTATACTTCATACACATATTTTATTTCATTAATTTGATTTTTATCTAGGCTTAAGCAGAACCACATTTAAATTGTCTGTTTTAATATGTGTATTCTATATTCAGGTCCTTGATTTGTTGTTAGCACACACAGCTTTATTAGACATAGGCACAACTAAGTAGAACAAGGGAATTCTCTCTTAAGTTCACATTCTTATCCTAGAAATACTTCATAACCAATATTTACGTAAGACACATTCTACTGGGATTAGCACAATTTATAGTTTGTTAACGATAGTATGACATTTTCTGACAGTTCAAATGTTAATCAAAATTCATTTCATTTTCATCCGGCTGGCCAATATGAACTATCATTTTGATAAGTATATCTAACCATCTGATAATAAATTATCTAATAATATTTTACAATTGTGAAAATTGTATTTAAGGATCGATTTATTAGCATAGTGCATTGCATAGTTAATGCTGTTACAGTTAAATACCTAAATTTTCTAACCAAATGAGTTAACATTCTTGTTTGTTAAAGGCTTAGTGTTCTTCAATTTACCAAGTCATTAACAAAGAGATTGGGAGATTTTACTACGCTTTTACATAAAATCTAGTAGACTATCGTAACCTAGAACGGTATTGTGTTTTAACGCCATATTTACAACAGAATTATCTCAGTTACAAGAGCTGCTTTCTGCGCAAACGTGGGATCTGTGCGTGAGGAGTACTATATTTTCAAAATAAAGCCAAATATCGAGTGGAATTTGAAACAAGCAATGATGATGGTATGTACTAAAACAATGTTATTTTTTTTATAAAAAGAAACTTTTAAAATATTGCCCTTGTACTTAAGAAAACTTTGGGCACATTTACTCCTGCACTTATAAATACCATGGGTGTCTTGACACCTTCACTTACAAACACTATGAATACATTGATACCTTCACTTACAAACACTATGAATACATTGATACCTTCACTTACAAACACTATGAATACATTGATACCTGCACTTACGAACACCATGAGTGTATTTATACCTGCACTTACGAACATCATATGGGCTGTCCGTGAGACGGAAGTGCCCTTCAGACCATCCAGTGAATATTTCTTGGTTTCTATGATTGGTACTCTGTATCAAAGTGTGCTCTTCTTATAAAGAAATTGCCTAGTCTGAGTGGATCGTATACCTTACTGTCGTTCCTTTGGAACCTTTCCGTTTTCCACCAATAAAAAGTATTGGTGAAAGGACTCAGGTGAAGGTGGGTGGGCATCCCAACAACCAATTGATAATGAAGGAAACAAGACTTAGGAGCTCATCCTTGGGNGGGGGGGAGAAGAGAAAAAATAATCCCAAGACAGGTGGAATATTAAAACTGTGCCACGACTTGTATTGGTGACGTCAACCAATATGCAAACTCATTGTTATTCAAGTAGTACTTTTTCTAAATAATGAGACTGTACATGCCTTTTAAAACGAAGCTTTACTAGTGTCAGATATTTTAATAAACAAATCTTGTAGTAAAGTTGAGTCTTTTAATCAAGATAAACAAGAGAATACTGCTGACGCCGGTCCGCCCATGCCTGAGGGAGTACCGGGTGCTCATTTGAAAACTTTCCACTTAAATATCTAGGAAACAATGCTTTTTGAAAAAAAAGTGTTTGAAGAAAAAGTTGTTTGGTTTGGATGATAACCTTGTCTGACGTTGATAAGGTCAAGTTAAGGTCACTTTGATTTTTTAAATGGGACATACACACACTATTTTTTATTGTATATTCTTGAAGCTCTAGTCATAGCATTTTTGAAATGGTGGTGTCAAGCTTTGTAAAGTAAATCATTAAAGGGATACGAGCCTCACACGTTTCAGCATCGCCGGTGCTGGTGCGGCATTAGGATGGTTAATACGTACCGCGGGAAGGTAGAAGTGATTGTATGAGTGCACGTGATAATTTACACGAGCGTGTGTGTGTAAGTTTATTTGTGGTTGTAAAGGAGTAAACAAAATAATTATTGACAAAACCTTTGTTTTTTATATATTTATTGAAGTAGGTTTTCAAAATGCTCCCCCTTTTGAACTAAACAATGATATAGTCTATTTTCGAGTTCATTTCGGACTTTTCGTAGGGTTGTTTTTAAAATACTTCTACATTCCCTTGTTATTCTATATTTTAAACTCTTCAATACTTGCAGGTTTTATTCCATAAATTTGAGACTTAAGATATCCCTATAAATAAAACTCAATTGGTTTTAAATCAGGATACCTTGTTGTACTCTATTGGTCCTCTTCTGCCAATCCATTGTCCACGAAATTTGTTGTCTAGCCACAGGCGAACGAGTTGTGTGTGGGGG
>CABFVX010000800.1:97762-109426 GCA_902151425.1 Timema shepardi
GCTCCATCTCACTGAAAATGTAGAAGATCTTCATCAAGCTCCATGTTTCCTTGTTGGTCTAGTGGATTTTATAGGGCGTGCACTATGAAAGGATGAATAGATTCTTCGAGCACTTACAAGTATTTTTTGCCTGTCAAATTTCCGTCGGTAAATATCGGACTGATAATCATGTAACCTAATACACCTGCCCAAACATTTATTTTTTCTGGCCATTGAGTATGTCCGCCATTAAAATACGAAGAGCACTCGTCAGAAAGCAAATACATTGTAATAACAGTGGATTCGCATTCAATAATGTCTTCACAAAACTGTACTCTCCTATCAGGATCATCTTCACTTAATGTTTAATGTACTTTCATTTTATACGGATGAAATGTATTTAATTTTAACGTCTTATGAACCGAACCAATTGATACACTGGTAGCACTAGACAGTTCACGCACAGAGCTGTTTGGATTGTCCACATAATGACCCAAAATTTCCACTTGAGCTACTTCATTCAACACTGCACGCCCTGTCCGTTTTTTGTTTGAGACAGATCCAGCTTCTTTAAATTTTGAAACCATATCCAAGGCATAACTATGCAATACGTTTTTATCTTGATGAATTTGATTGAAAGTTGTAGCCGTTCTTCGAGCACATTGATGCTCACTTCCATAAATAAATATTAATTCCGTTCTCTCCTCCAGATTGTAAACCATTTAAAAAAATCAGTAGAGCCTGCTTCAGGTGCTCACAATAGAAAGTAAACGAGACAACTACGGTACTTTATTTGTAGCTGGCATTGCTATTGAATACGATGTTTGTTTGGTTCTTGAGCAGCCAACGTCCTCTGTGAATACATATAAATACACACACAAACACTTCTACCTTCCCGTGGTACGTATTAAACATCCTAATGCCGCACCAGCGCCAGCGATGCTGAAACGTGTGAGGCTCGTATCCCTTTAATGATTTACTTTACAAAGCTTGACACCACCCTTTCAAAAATGCTATGACTAGAGATTCAAGAATACACAATAAAAAATAGTGTGTGTGTCCCATTTAAAAAAATCAAAGTGGCCTTAACGTAACCTTATCAACGTCAGACGAGGTCATACTAACATAATCAAAACCAAACAACTTTAGCTTCAACACTTTTTTCCACAAAGCGTTGTTTTCGAGATATTAGGTGGCAAGTTTTCAAATGAGCACCCGGTATAGTTATAGCCTACACTAATAACCCCACAAATGCATGACTAAATCGTAATAAAAAAATACAACAAGTTCTGCCTCCAATGACTTACGCAAATTACAATAATAATATACAATTTTCTTATTCTTACAGCGTGCTCAAATAAAGTAAAGGTCTCAAGAAGATAGCTATAATATTCTGTTCCTGCAGATAACGTGTAATGTTTCTAATGTACATCGTTTAATCGCAAACTAAAATGTAAGCTAGGAACAAGTGATATCAACATATTGCAGAGTATTTGAACAGACATGAAGTAGTTTCTCAACATTCCAAACCGTGGGTCAGAATTGGCTTAGTGCTGGAAATTTCTTAGAGACAATAATGCCATTGATAGGACCTGAAATCCCAAATGCAATTTGAAAATGAGGCATATGATTGCTTGGTAACAAAATGCAAGGAATTATTTCCGAATACCAATAAGGACTTGATTATAAAAAAAAATCATCGTCGTTGAGATCCTCATTTTTTCCTCAGCTACGACGAATAAATGAAGAAGTAAAGTGAAAGTGGAGCAGAAGACTTACCGGAATGTACATTAGAGTACTTTGACCTTCTGGATTTTGTTTTAGACCAAGAATAAGTATGTAGAGTGGTTTCATCTGTAGACAGTAGAGAGGATATAGTGCAGTGAAAAAATATAATATATAATATAAAACTTTCTTCCTATATCTATATCACTAGTTCTAGTATACTTTCAGTGTCTTCTAAATATGTTTTCTTAAAAACAATAGTTAACAACAAGATGTATAAAAATTGTGCTTTTGTTGGGCGCCACCCCTATCATCTAGGAAAAAAATAAAAAACATTTACCTCGGTTAATTCAGACAGTGGCACGATGACTCTCAATACTCGAGACCACTGGGGAAACTTAAAAATAAAACATGAACACTCTAACAAAAAAAATGTATTGTTGGAACAAAATGTAGTAATTTAGACTACGATAAAAAATGTATAAAATACACAATTGATGGAACATTTGTGAATTTGTTATTGTTTCGCTTTTTACCACATCCCAATTCTACCTATGGAATTCCTGATAGTTATAATTCTATTTAACAAAGTATAAAATATTATTGTTGAAACAAAAGGAAAAGAGAAAAAATATCGTACTATTAATATTTGGACATAAAATAAAATGTTAATTAATTCTCTGAATTAAATAGTCTTTCTGAAAGTTTTTACATGAATTCNCCTCACCCATGAATTAGTCCATATTGAAACACCAACTTCAGAAATTTGTTTCACTTTAGTAATGAAAATTCTTCCACAATTTAAACGAAAATAAACAGTCTAGTTATTGCACACACACTTAGCTTTCCATTTTTGCTACTTGTATTTTAATTTACAACCGTTAATTCACTTTAAAAATAATTTGAATTAGGAACTCCACAGATTTGGCTCCATGTTAGTTCAACACAGAGGAAGAAGACTCAGTCTCCTACACAAAGTCTTCCAAAATCAAATTTTAAAATGTTCTATTCTGTACTTCCAAGTTTAAAGAGAAAACTAATATATAAAAACAAAAGATAAAATGTTGGCTATGCAATAGGGATAAAATTCAAATACAATGCAGGTTTAATATAAATATTGAGATATATGCCAATGAATGTGGACAATATTTTCATAAAAGAATTAAATGTTTATTTCTATCTGTCAAAATTGAAAATCTCACTAGCTTTGAGTTATTTACATCTTGCCTTGTTTCTTCTTATTTCTTCTTTTACAATCACGAGGTCCGCCACTCACTTGTTTGATAGATCTGCGCATGCGTTAAAACAATCATGGTCGACGTTGAAAATAAATACAAGAGTCAAACAAACTTCATAGAAGGAAAATTAATATGTTTAATAAAATGTAAGTGTTCTTCGTTAAATAAAAATTCCTTATTTAAATTATTTAAAACAATGTTATACGTTGTTACTTCCGTCCTTTTATTTTATGAATGGGTGTAAATAGTATTATTTTTCAGGCAGGCAACCAGCGTGTTACACGGTGGCCTAACTTCGAAGTGCTTAATTTCACACGAAAATAAATAGGAAATTATTCACAAAAATTATAAAAATATTAGGTAAATACAAGATAGGGTGGCAAATTACGTCACAATAATATATTATGGCATGGCATGTTTCTGGGAATTTTTTGCCAATTATCTGAGGAGAAATTATACAACTGTATAGTAAGTCTTCAAAACTTCTACCAGTCTCCAAAATCTCAGTGTTGCTATTAGATGTTCTTCTAACTAACTGTATCTCTAATAAAATAGTTTTCTTTTTCATTCAGAGGTTTTACAAATTTCAACAAATCTTCAACTGTTTCATAATCCATTCTTAAATAATTTACAAAATCAGGAGTCTTACATGATTGTAATAAACGTAGATGAGTATAGTACTCCTTTTTCATATTCCTTTGTCCATATACATTTTTTAATTTATTTTCATAGAAGATAATGACTGCACCGATTATAAGAACAATTTAAGCCTTTTTATGATAAAGGAACCATGGTAACTGTTGACAAATATGGTTCACAGCGTGAGACAAACTATTGAGGGTTCGGGTTTGATGTTTCCGTGTTTGATGGGTCCGCTGTCAAGTCACGGTCACGAGTCAGATCCAGTTTCATCTAATCACTGGACCGCTTCCTGGTGATTCTTTTCTCCCTGTATATATGAGTACATTTCCTCAAAACGCTACCATTCTCATCCCCACCTCATAAATGTGAGCATTAGGGCAGCCCCACAGTAATATTCTGGTTGGAAAAACTTATAAAACATTCATATATTTTTATTGTCAGGTTTGATAACATTTTACTATAATATTTGTGTTATTTTGTAGTTATTTATATTATCTATCAAACCTGACATCTGCAGATCACATGATTTGATGTATATGAGCATTTTCAGTAAATTTGTTCAGTGTAAGTAAAAAAAGTTACTTACTATTAGAATTTTACCGTAGTAGCACTCGGCAGAAAAAAATACCCGTACCTGTGCTTTAGGAAATATGAAACATTACTGTGACCTATTTTATCATGTGTGCGTTAATTAGTATGAAGTGACATGTTTAAACGTTCAAATTTACTTGTGGCTCATAACATAATTTCATTGATATTATACACCTATTTTGCTTACTTTGTTGCTGTCATTTGGGTTTTCAGGTAATATAGTTTATATTTTACAGCTCATTCTATAATTAGTTTAATACACTATACACAATTATCAGAGATTGTAACATTTGTTTTCGCTCTATTTGGTAATTATAAGTTATACCATTTAACCCTAAATTCTAACTAACACGACCAGAAATTACCAGTGCTGAAACTTTTTCGGGCACCCAAGCAAACATCAACAATAAAAGTTTCTGTATCACAAACACAGCAGGTGACCATCTGAGCAGAGGCGTTATGACACAAGAGTTGTTCTTCAGAAACCACATCATTATATATATTATATCAGTCAGTGACCAAGCAAACAAAAAGCACTATAGAGCGCCACACTCTTGCATCGCAGTTCAAGCACTATAGAACGTTACACTCTTACATCGCAGTTCAAGCACTATAGAACGTTACACTCTTACATCGCAGTTCAAGCACTATAGAACGTTACAATCTTACATCACAGTGCAGGATTATGGAGCGTTACACTCTTACATCGCAGTAGAAGTACCATAGACATAAAGCGTTACACTCTTACATCGCAGTTCAGACACTATAGACCACTACTCTCTTGCATCGGAGTACAAGATTATAGAGCGTTACACTCTTACATCGGAGTACAAGATTATAGAGCGTTACACTCTTACATCGGAGTACAAGATTATAGAGCGTTACACTCTTACATCGCAGTAGAAGTACCATAGACATAAAGCGTTACACTCTTACATCGCAGTTCAGACACTATAGACCACACACTCTCTTGCATCGGAGTACAAGATTATAGAGCGTTACACTCTTACATCGGAGTACAAGATTATAGAGCGTTACAATCTTACATCACAGTACAATATTATAGAGCGTTACAATCTTACATCACAGTACAGGATTATAGAGCGTTACACTCTTTCATCGCAGTAGAAGTACCATAGACATAGATCTTTACACTCTTCCATCTCAGTACAAGCATTATATAGCATTACACTTTTCTATCACAGTACAAGCACATTGTATCTTATTTCTTTCTGACGCGTAGGTTTAGTGGTTACGGATATTATTTTTATACTAAACGTAATTATTTTATCACCGTGTCTTGCCAATCTTTTAGATTATTAGTATGTAAACTAATTACAATATCGTGTTATTGAGCAGAAAGGTTGAATCTTTAGTAAGTCTAGGCCTACCTGCATTTACGTGAAGAAAGAGTAGGAAACCATTTAGGAAAAAACACTCTTGGTACACCTGACTGGGACTCGAACCCCATATCTCCTCACCATTAGACCATTTGACTACCAAAGTGGGTTCTTAAAGTAGTGGCCATTTTTCAGTTTAAGGATAACCCATTTTTCAATCAAATAATTTCGATGTCTTTTTAGAGGGTCACTGTCATCTGGTTTGACTTTCCTCTGATGGGAAGGTAGATTATACAAATATATTGAGGTGGTTTTTCCTAAACAATTTCCCCTTTACTTGCCACATAAATGTGGTTCCATTTACTCCAAATTTTATCTTACTCATGCCGACCTCGTTGTTGTAAATATGTAGACACTGCAGATGAGTCGCATTACGTGACGCCCATACGAACACACATTTATATTTATTATGAATCATAGTTATAGTTGTTAAAAGTTTTTTTGACGGAGTGGATGTCAAGCACCGCAGCTTCCCGCCCGCTCTTTCAAAGACAAGTTGTCCCTTACTCTATAGACTATCCAGCACTTCACCCATGTAGGCAGGTGAAGTGGAACTTGAGAAGGATCCGGGGAAAGGGATCACATGAAGAAACGAACTCTTCCAGTAATGTTATTTATTGCCAGCACATAATTAGTGACCGGAACACAGCTCGGGTCTTATCTCCTCGGCCTTGCTGCCCCCCTCTTCCCTCCTCTAAAACACGGGGATTTAAGGAATACACTAGCCGAGAAACTGAGAGAGATATTTGTTGGCTGAGATTGAAAAACTAGAAAGAAGGAAATAAACTTCTTTGATCTTGAGTTGGATACGTCCAGTACAATCTCTTCCAATAAAAATGTGATTCAAGCTAACCACAAAATGTTTAAACGATGACTTTGACAATATATTTCTTACTCGATTGTGTGACTAAGAGTTTAAGGTATTTTAATCAATAAAATACGAATTTTTATTTTCACTTCTAAATAATAAAATGTTAAATTTTGGAAACATCGATTCCAAGTTTTTTTTATCCTATACAATGGTCTGTGAAAGCTATAATAAAATTAATAAATAGAGTATAGAAATAATAAATAAAGAATTCAACTATTTTACTCAGTATAAAATATGCTCTCAGATTTGTAGTAACCGTATTTTATCCATTCTTAATTTTTTGGGCAGAAAGTTAACATTTTGTAAAGTCATAAAATAAGTTTTGTATGACTATTATTATTAGCACCGCGTCTTACTACCCGTTCGGGTTATACGCACTTACGCTAATGTGTAATGGTAGGGGGATTGTGAAATGAAATGGAGGACCTACAGTTTAACGTGGAATCCGAACCACGGTGGAGACCTGGCATTCCTCACATTCACAAGATGTCTTGTCAGAGGTGAAGGAAGGGTTTGGTAATCAGATAAATCTTTGCCGGGACCGAGGATTGAACCCCGGCCGCCAGCATAGAAGTCTGACACCTTACCCCTGGACCACCAGGTCACCTGTATGACTATCAAATTTGTCAAATAAAAAACTTTATATCTTTACTTAAAGTTTTTCTAATTGTAATAAAAGAGGAATGAACACTATAGCATATTCTTTAACGAATAACCCGCCTCTGTGGCGTAGTTGGCTAACGCGCTTGTCGTGTTGAGCTCGACTGCTGAGGACGGGGAGATCGAGGTTCGAATCTCGGTCGGGTGAACTGGGGATGGTTTTTCCTAAATGGTTTTTCACTCTCCCTTCACGCAAATGCGGGGTCACTTCCTCTAATTCAACCTTCCCAATTCCTAATCCATTAGAGTAATTAGTACTTAAAGCGTATAACCCGAACGGGTAGTAAGACGCGGTGCTAATTATTATTATTATATTTAACGAATAGCGGAACTTTAAGATCTACGTCACTATCAAACAAATATTAGACATAAATAAATATGAAACATAAAAAATACGTGGGCGGCCCACTTCAGTGGCACCATAGTCTAAAGCGCTATTCATGCAGTAGATTAGACTGTCGATGGGGATGTCAAGGTTCAAATCTCAGACGGGTGTGCTGGGGTTGCTTTACAACATGGTTTTTCACTCTCCTTCCACACAAATGCGGATAGACCTCCTCTAAATATAACATTACTTATCCCTAAAACCATTAGCGTAGCTATTACATAGATGTACAACCCGAACGGTTAGTAATACATGGTACTAAGAAGAAAGGGTGACGCTGTTCATTTGTAAAACACATGACTATGATGGCGAGGTCATTTAAAATTAGATCAATAAACCTCAATGTGTATGAATACAAATATTTAAATGACGAGTTGTTATGCGTCATCTTGCCTTCTTGTGTGTATTTATACATTATTTTACATTATTATATAACCAGTTTTATTCGTGGGCCTACTTTACACGAGATAGTGTCGCGGCTCCTAGACATTCCACGCAACATGAATGCGCTGTGGGCTACCGCATTGTATTCACATACTGGCTGGGCGATAGCTAGGTGCGATAATTTGAATTTGCTAAATCGCGTAGGGGGAAACAATATTTCTCGCGTTGCTTGATTTCCCCCGTTGTCTACGATGTATGAAAGTAGCTGACAACAACTAGGCGAACTAACAACAACCGTTGACGACGATTGAACTATGGGAGCTTGTCGGGTAGGCCAATGAAACCGCATGCTTATTGCCAATGAAACTCTAAACGATCGAATAAATAAAGCTCGATACTCTTTGATTAGTATAATAAAGTTTATTTTATAGCAGCCAAACAATAAGAAACGTTCCTAAAAAGGTTTAATTTAGAGCAAAATATGTTAATTCATAGATCACAGATTGTTTCACAACAAAACTCATGTGGTTTGTGAATAAATTTATCTCGTAATTAGGATTATTGAGTGAATTTATCTCTCTTGAGAAATATTTGGATTTATTGACAGAATGTGCAGTACCTCTCTTGAGAAATAATTAGGTCTATTGACAGAATATATCTCTCTCGAGAAATAATTGGGTTTATTGACAGAATTTA
The DNA here is from genome assembly GCA_902151425.1 of Timema shepardi. Taxonomy (NCBI): domain Eukaryota; kingdom Metazoa; phylum Arthropoda; class Insecta; order Phasmatodea; family Timematidae; genus Timema; species Timema shepardi. The sequence continues at coordinate 106,334 of CABFVX010000800.1, forward strand.
TCTCTCAAGAAATAGTTAGGTTTATTTACAGAATGTATGCCTCTCGAAAAATAGTTAGGTTTTTTGACATAATGTATCCCTCTCGAAAAATAGTCAGGTTTATTAAAAGAAAGTACCTTTCTCGAAAAATAGTTATGTTTATTGATAGAATGTATTTCTATCAAGAACTATTTGTGTTTATTGAAAGAGTCTCCTGTGGTTTTTACCATTGCGAGGAAACGTCTTCCTCTATGTACTCATTGAATAAGGCTTATATCAACATGATTACAGCACAACAACCAAACCTCACGTTGTTGATGTACCGTCTAGACTCTAACATATAACTTAGGATAATTTAACAATGAACCCCTTCAGTTCCCACGCGAACTAAATGTTAGGCTTGTCTAATCTGGTTAACCAGTGAGAGGCTGGAGGTCTTAGCCTGGCAGGATGTAATGAGGATTACTTCTTTTAAATTGTCTGCCATTCTTCCTTCAAGAAAACTCAGGTACATTACTTAAGAAATATATCCTCCCCTCCTTATTTAGCGGAACTAGCACGCATATAGCCCGAACAAGTAGTAAAACGCAGGGGGAGAAGTTTTATAAAAAATAGATTTGTTTGCTATACAACACGAATTATACCCAAGACCATCCGAATAACACCAACTTTAGTTTTCAAATGGACTAAGGCATCCCTTTCACAATATTGGGCTAACCAGTCCTGGCCCGTACAAACTAAATCTGCTAGAGAAAATCATTCATACATGGATATCTAATTATGTTATAACATAATTTGTTAGATACCACGCCTCGGAAACATCGCTGGGTAAGAACGGCCCCATCGGATGAGATACACACACGAGCCTCCATTCAACTCTGGACTTGACTCAACCAAACCATCTAACGAAATGAGTGAATTTCTACGTGGCTCGTGTCCAGGTGCCTTCGTTCTGTTCTCAACGTCGAGGGGTGTTTCTACCCCCGCCCCCTTTGCCCATGATACGTTTGTTCAACCAGTATAAAACGCCTTGGTTGGCTGGGCCCAAAACACAGTTTCAATCTCATATTTCACGACCAACGTCTCTACTATCCACTGTACATCATGACATTGTGGTCACGATGATGTCACATCAGACTCGCCGGACAGACTCAAATAACTTGTCGTAAGCTATATACTTTTTCTTTAAAACGGAGTAAGAGGCTTAGGTTCTATAATGTAAAGTAAAAATTGATTTTCTTTAACAAGTTTAGAGTGTCTGTCACGCTTTGAGTTTATTAACTATTTAAATGTATAATTAGGTTAGGTTTTCATTGACAATGTCATGTTGAGCAATACAACCATCAGTTCAGTAGGCCGGGCACCAGATATGTTATTTACAGAATTAGGTAAATATAGCACCAGTATTAGCATAAAATATTTATATTCATATAATTTTAAATGTTTTTAATCACGTCCTACTACCCACCCGGTCAATTATCATATTTTCATTAATGTGATGATGATGGTAGAATTTAAAGCAGATTTACCCCAATTTTAATGGAGGCTAATTGAGAAATTGCTCAAGAAAAATCACCGCAGAACAACTAGTAGAGATTTACGCCCCAACCTTCCCAAAAAATGACAATTCAAACAATACTATATGGACAGTTTGTGTGGTCACCTGTGTGTATAGGGTGTCTTAATACGTTATTACGCACTCGCCAATGTCATCAGTAAACAGGTTCTCGTGGCACTAAAATATCTCAGTCCTATACAATCGGCCATTGTGTGTCTCCTGTAACGTTTAAAGCGTCGTATTTTGATCACACTTGGAACCCAAGCGTTGCCCTCCGCGGGGAAATCTTCGTACCTCATCATCGTGGAGGTTTGTATTCATGGAGCGAATAGATGGTACCACCGTATAGTGTAAATAGACCTGAAAGGCTTAACAACAGTATACATTTATTATCAGCGGAAACAGACTTCAAGTAAAGTTTCTCCTGACATTGATTTATCTTAGATGTGTGGAAATATAGGACAGTGTTTCTTATAGTGTGGTCCTCAGACCACTGGTAGGCCGCAGGATCCTAGGAAGTTTCCTAATAAAACTATATTAAATAATGTTGATTAAATTAAAATAAAACACAAATTTGAAATGCAAACTTTTAATGTGAGATAATACTATGCGGTATTTCTTTCTCAGTAGATACAAGCTACATATAAAAGGAAGACCATACTAAACTAAGTCAACACATCTGAAAGGCGCATAAAAGGACCATATCAGATAAAATAAAAGTGGGAAAATTTTGAATTTCAGAATAGGTGTCCAGGAAATTGATGACATGTGGCTTTATAGCTGATAAATTAATAGGAAAAACGTATTTTCGATTTGATAAGATAGTTTCAATATTGGAATGGCAGACGATAAATACTAAATATGAGAAACACAAAAATTAGAGATAATCTTAAAGAGGAACCTCAACGTTGCAATTATATAGCTAAATATATAAGGATTAGCTAGCACCTATATAATAGTGACGTAATAATTAATATAAACAACTTATAGTGTAACAACTTGTTGAACCATAATGTTCTTTGGGAAACCATGACACTAATTTATTCTACATATCTCTGTAAGAGTACTTAATCAATTCATTTACGCTTTAGTAAACTGCTATGCTATTTTTTGCAACTTGTGTCAGTAACAATGCATATTACTAAATTTAAAATTTATTATCATGCTTAGGTAAAGATTGCGTTGTCAATGGATTGCTTTTGTTTATGCACTCAGTTTGGGGGCTAGGTAAGACTTTGTTTCAAAATAGAATTTAATTTATTTTATTGACATAATTGGTTTGGGATCGCTTGAGTTAGCTCAGAACTGTACAAGAAGGAACTTTAAAAATGTTGTTAGCTGGATGTTAAAAGTCTTAATTTGATTTAGGTGGTTTGATATTGCTTATCCGCGTCAAAAACCGGTCAAACTGCTAGTGTATTTATAAAGCAGAAAGTAAATATGTATGTGTGCGTGTGTTTGTGTTTGTGAAATTTGGCAATAAGGTAGAAAGAATCTCGCCATATAACCAGAAATAAAGGTAAATTTCTAAATTTTGCTCCAGAAATGTATGGGGG
>CABFVX010000800.1:114471-137529 GCA_902151425.1 Timema shepardi
TATATATATATATATCAATTTGCCAGAGGATTGACTTCAGGATTGACTTAGAAAGAAACGAGCACTTCATGACTCCCAAATAAGTTGAGGTCATGCTTAGTAACCTACCCATTACTCGTCGCTATACTTTTAGAATTAGATATCAAAAGATACATAACTCGGCGAGCAACAGTACAAACCGTACTTAGATGGGAATTAGCCAGTCCGGCTAGCAGACAGTCCGTGCGAAACCCAACTCAAACGTAGAAATCAGCTGTGACAGCGCAGCGTTATTGTAGCCCCAGTGGTATAGAGAGCATGCGGCACACTTCTAGTGCACCAGCGATAAACTATGGTGGTGTTGGTGATCCAGGTGTGGCGGGATGCTACCTACAGGTAGCCCCTGCGTTGACTCCACCAGACTCCATTACGGCCACGGCCTACTCAGATTAACTGCTACAGTAGATAAGGTACAGTTAGAGACAAGACCAGTCGTAAATCATTACAAGTTCTCTCGCTTGTTCTGCTCGAGTGGTATATTAAACCAACTTCAAGACTGAGAAGGAAATAGGAAGTGGAGAACAGGTGTCAGCCAATCACGTCTTGCAGCAACAGTGCAGCCCAGAGCGGTCAACAAGGTGATTAAGCGCATGCGCAATACGAAACGAGTGAAGCCCCAACATTACAGTTTCTTGATATGTCTTATTTACTGCATTTGAATGAAATAAGCTTATAGGCGATGACCTCGAAACACACTCACATATACATTTAGGTCAAGGGGAGACCAATCAGTAGGGTAGTTCATGATACATAGACGATCTCTTAAGAGGTGAAAAAGGCACATGATTGTGTGAGCTAATATCCATTAGCACGGCACAACGAATCAAATCTCAAGCCTACAATTTTTTTTAGTCGAATCCGAATTAAATTTTCTACCTAAAAAATTTCTTGTAGGAGCCAATGCTAAATTTATTTTATGGAATCAAATCTTAGTCAAATGTTATGATTTTAAAGAATTGTCTCAAATATTTTATTTTAAAAATAAGTTCAGATCAGTTAATAGATTAATTTACTTTTTATAATATGCTTCAAATAGAATCTGTGTCGAATATTTTACTCTGATAAGCTTCCGAATCCAATCCAATAATGACATTCAAAAAATATTAATACAGATTAAAAATATATTTTAGGTTTATTAAAAAAGCAATTTACTAGCACTACTCTAAAAATGTTAAAAATCAAATAAAGATCACACCACCTTTTTAATCATAGTACAAGATGGTTTCCAGTCTAAATATATTAATTTGTTAGTTAAGTATGAATCATAGATTCGAAATTTTGAGCTAATCCTATATAATCAGAAACTAGTATTTATTTGTATTCGAAATTTCAAAGGTTCGCTCAAAAATGGCTGTAACGATTTAGTTAAAAACGTAATCGGTGGAGATTTTGGCATGATAAATAAAATAATATTTACTTTATTTTTCTAGGTAGTTTACTAATGACTGTTTATTTTAGAAATTCGAAATGTTTTAAAAATGACTCCAACTATTTGGTTCAACAAAAATGGTATGTGGGGATTTTTTAACAATATTAATAATCCTATATATTTGTTTCCATTAAAAAAATATATATAGTAGATTATAAATAAATTATTTTTGAAAATTTAATTTTTTTAAAGTAGTTTGTACAAATTTGCTCAAAATTAAGTATATGTTTATTGTGATTAGCAATATTATAAATTTGTTTTCTTAGTAAAACTTACTTAAGGATATTTGACTGAAACCCCATTTTTTTAAATGTTGTCCCCTGATATAATAAGAAAATGTGTACAGGTTTGTCGTATCATTTCTTTTAATTGAAAGTAAACAATACTTTTTTAAACGCTGTTCAAGGGGATCCCAATAAAATAAAAGTAAATCTGTTGATAAAGGAACTCATCAGTCTGACATCCAACAGTGAAAGTACAGACTTAGGGCTGAATAAATTAACAGTTGTAGAGAAGGAAACCCCCAACCCATTTTCACATAATTAAAAAAATATATTATGCTGTAAATAAAACTCTTCTGATTTTTTTCTTCATTTCACCTCGTTTTCTACCCAACCTAGTTTTATTGATATTTACACTCGTGCGATAAGGATTAGTAAAATATATCCTATATTAGTGCATCCGTATTTGCGTAAATGGAGAATAGTAAAATATTGGTAAAAAAACGCTTAAAAACACTAGTCTGTGATTCAAACCTAAATCTTACCTTCACCTACTTTACGTAGGTAGATATTTATTATTTGACTGTCGTCTCGAAACTCTTTGATATCCGAAATAACTTCTATTGAAATGTTATATTAACACTACCACCTCTGTGATCTAGTGTACACAGCTCCTGGCTAAAGATACATAGCTACTGGCCTCTGTGGTCTAGTGCACAATGCTACCCACCAATTATAAAATGTGTGTGTCCATGAAAACCATGTTGCCCAAGGAACCCTTTGTCGGTCCCCACGGACTTCACAATTACACATAAATGTATAATATAAATTAAACATAACACAAATAAGATCACCAGTACTTTGAAGAATGAGCAGTGACATATACTGTAGATATAAATAGAAAACAATGTATAAAAAAGGCAACAAAATAATCCCATTGATTCATTCATACACGAAACATTTTACCCAATGGTTTTCAAACAGTACTTTTCGTATCGAATATTTGGCCCAACCTGATTTACATTATAAAATTCATCCCCTCATAATATAATATATCATTAAGTATCTTTACCCACGGATTACCCTATATTAAACATTTCAATGAGTGTTTTATCCTAAGAGATATTTCAATGGGTATTTTTAAACAACTGTTTTCACCCATTGGATATTTCAATGAGCAATATCTACCAATTGTTTTCATCCATGATATATTTCAATAGGTATTTTAACCAACTCTTTTCACGCCTTGGATATTTAATGAGCAATATTTAGGCCTATCAATTGCAAAGTAAAATTACAATTAAATCATAGATACAGTGTAGGGGTGTACAAGTACCTTGTAAGTGTTCCGTTGGTGGCTACATGGATTACAGCTCCCTAGTCTTCAACTGACTTCAACACTGAAACATTCACTACAATGAACATTATAGCTACTATTATTACAAGTATACTTCAATTTAGTATATATGGCACAATTTTTTTAGCCCATTAGTTAATATTAATATGATTATTTTACAAACTATATTTTTCACTCGTTATACATTTTTTTTTTGCAATTTTTTTTTCCCAACCTCCAATGCATGTAAGGCAGTGATTGTATTCCTAGAGTAGTTAGTCTTTGGAAATGTCATCAAATTACATTTCACTTTATTCTTTTCCTATACAATTTCAGGACATAGAAAATATAAAACAAATATATATTTCACCAACACATGCATTGATTTTATAATTTAATTACCCGCCTCGGTGGCGTAGTTGGCTAATGCGCTAGTCATGTCGGGCTCGACTGCCGAGGACGGGGAGATCGAGGTTCGAATCTCGGTTGGGTGAACTGGGGATGGTTTTTCTTAAATGGTTTTCCACTCTCCCTCCACGCAAATGCGGGTTCACTCCCTCTAATTCAACCTGCCCAATTCCTAATTCATTAGCGTAATTAGTACTTAAGCGTATAATCTGAACTGGTAGTAAGACGTGGTGCTAAATAATAATAATAAAATTTACTTGAACGGGGTAAGTTGTTTGCCTACTTTAATGAAGCTATTGTTTACTACACTAAGGAGAGATATCTCCGCCCTTTATGTCTAATTTTTAGCTTTAGCTGTGTGAGCTGTATTGAGATATTCTTGATTTATATAGAGCTTCCTTTCTAAATTTATTGCTCGATTCTCCTTTTAAAGATGAAAGAATGAAAGAAAACACTTTCCGTTCAGGAGAGTTTCCATGAATAAAATGTTATTTAGGGGTAAATATCTCGTTGAATGAAAAGAAAATCACTCACACAAACACTATATTAGACTAAGTTATTTTGGACACAGATTTATAATCCTTTAACTTAGTTCGTCTCCTAATTACAATGTATTATATGGAAGGTATACAAATGAATACCTCATCTGTAGACAGTTTGAATAAATAAGACCCTAAATAATGTATCAGTATCATTCTAATTTGCAAACAAGAAAAGTATTATTATTATTATTACTAGCACCGCGTCTTACTACCCGTTCGGGTTATACGCACTTACGCTTATGTGTAATGGTAGGGTTATTGTGAGATTAAATGGAGGACCTACAGTTTAACGTGAAATCCGAACCATGGTGGAGACCTGGAACTCCCCACATTCACAAGATGTCTTGTCGGAGGTGAAGGAAGGTTTTTTTGGTAATCAGATAAGTCTGTGCCGGGACCGAGGATTGAACCCCGGACCCCAGCGCAGAAGTCTGACACCTTACCCCTAGATCGCCAGGTCACCCTCAAGAAAAATAACCTAAGCTGTTTTTATCAAATATTTAAAACATGACATTAGCTACAGTACTAACATTTTTTGTCTCCCTAAACTCGTTTAAAATCTACAGAACAAATAAAACCAACCCGCCTCAGTGGCGTAGTTGGCTTACGCGCTTGTCGCGTTGAAGCTCGACTGCTGAGGACGGGCAGATCGAGGTTCGAATCTCGGTCGGGTGAACTGAGGATGGTTTTTCCTAAATGGTTTTCCACTCTCCCTCCATACAAATGCGGGTTCACTTCCTCTAATTCAACCTTCCCAATTCCTAATCCATTAGAGTAATTAGTACGTAAAGCGTATAACCCAGACGAGTAGTGAGACGCGGTGATAAAATATATATTATTAAATAAAACCAACAAAAATACGGTCAGATATTTAGGAATCATTTAAGATTAAAAAGTTACTCTTAAAACAGAGAAATTTCACCAACAATGAGTACATTAAAATAAAGCAAAACAAGCTCCCCAGACTAGTAAAACATTGTGGAGAGTTAGGTCTATATGCTATTATACTGGAATAATAGAATGCATTGTACAATAACTACCCCGGAGCGTTGGAAGTTCTCCAAACCACCCTGGATATGTTGGCAACAAGATAAATATTTTTGTGGTTTTAAACTTCTTTTCAGTTTCGTAGGCCATCATTCGAAAAATACTTATCTCAAAGAGTTTAATTAATTAAAACTCCTCTCCTCAATTAAAAGTGGGGATATTTAAATCTAATTATATGACCTAAGAATTAAGTGTGTTGCTTTGATTAAAACTCTTCTCCAAACATAGTTAGGTATTTACTTAACACACATGAAAAGTATTAAAAATCAATACAAATAATTAAGCCACGTAGAAACCTTTACACACATCACCCATACCTTAATTATATTCATAACCTTGCTTTGCCGTTTATTAAATGAGCATATTTCTTATGTAATAAAACCCTTACATACTGTGTTTAAAATTAAATATTCACCTACTCACAAAATAATTGGTTAACATGCTGTGAACAGATCTTAGTTTAGCATGTTAATTATTTTTAAATAATAATATTGGGGTAGTCCACAAGTCAGTTTAAAAAAATACTTTAAGTAAAACACAATATATTCATACATTTCTGGTTTGACAAGTTTATATTTTCAATTCATTAAAATTTCAAACAATTGTAAATATAGAGAAATTAACCCGATATGTCAAAATTATTAAAACCATGCTACCTAATTGGCTAATATGAAATATAATTAATAGTGTAAATAAAGACAATGTCACCAGGGAGCTATCAATTCATATGGAATGATAAACTGTTACATGTTTTCATTAACCTTGTTTTACGCGATGAAAGAAACGTTTTGAACACAGTTATTATCAATTTGGGGGACTAAGCTTGTGAATCACAAATACACCCGTACAAATGGACATTTTAATACTGTTAATAATTTCTGAAAATTGAAAAATGACACCTGGACACGGGAATTGAACCCTGGAGCTTAGGCCTAGTATGCCAATGCTCTGGCCACTGAGCTATACAGGAATCGTCCCATGCCCAGGGTCATTCTTCACTCATATTTTAGGGCAGAGTCTATTATGGACGTGCGGAAATCGTCGGCTAGAAATGTGTGATTTTAATAAGATCATGAGCTATCAGACAACGCAGCCACCTGCACAGTATTTGCGTACTAAGACCAAGGTCCCGGGTTCGATTCCTGTGTCCAGGTGTCATTTTTCAATTATCACAATATAAATTCCTCACTAAAAGCATATATAATAGCTTTGGCTATTTGATTCTTAACTAATAATACTTATATAATTTGATCTATATAAAATCGGCTACTAGCTAATGACTTGTCAATTAAAAACTTTTTCTAGACCAAGTAACTTAATCTATACCCGCACCGTCTGGCATGAAGACTAAACGTGTGTCTGCTCTTCTGGTTTGCTGGTGATGGAGAGCTTGGGCCTCAAATTTATCTTGGGTGTAGCTTGGCTGGTTTATTCTAAGTGCTGTTTTTCCCTCTACTTTCACCCGAAAACAGGTTCATTTCCTCTCAATTCCTTCTTTCTTAACTCTCCTCAATAGTATTTAAATGCGGATAGCATGGAAAAGGTCGTAAAACTTTTACAAAAAGAACAAAATAAAGAAACGTAATGGATTACCCAACTTATAAATAACAGAATACTCTATAAGACATTTGTATTGCTGTTTTTAATCAATGGAATGAAAAGAAATTACAAATCTAATAAATATTAAGGTTATTTGGATTAGAGCACTTGGTTTAATCATGGTTTATCTTGGTGATACTGGAGTAGAAGTTGTTTGGATAGTGTTTTTTAGTGTTCTATCTAAACAAATTCTACTCCAGTATCACCAAGGTTAAGTGTGCTGGATAACCCTCCTAATTTAAACTAAATCTAATAAATGAAATTGTATCAACACAGGAATTTAAACTCCTGGTCTTTGTCTAAATTTCCCATTGAGTCCCGAGGGTGCCTAGGCCCAAGTTCCTGTCAGCACACATGTTCAAAATATAGCAACGTATTCATGGTTAGCTCTACAATTAATTTAATTTCGAGATTATTGTATTCACTGCTTTCCTCTATTTCTTCAACAAAAAACCATTGGCCAGCTGCTTGGTAGTGAATTTAACACACTGGTCGGTAGGGTTTTCTGTGTTTGTTAGCTAACAGCTGTTTTTAAGTTAAATTGTTATGCTGATTTCAAAAATGTCACCCTTTCCTAACAATCAAGTTTTTTTTCACAAATCACTTAAGGTGTGGATTTCAGGATTAGTATTATTGAATGTATTAATACAGTATGCTAAGCTATACCTTCAAATGTTGGTAACGCTTCTTTAAGTCATTTGTTTCTTGACCTTTAGGGTACAATAAGCTTTTGACGGTATCATGCCAAATTTGTGATGAAAAGTGAGTAAAGCTATCTTATAATACGGTTTTCAATAACATGTCTTTTGTCATTTCTGAAAAAATCAAACACAATGAAAACAAATGGAGGTCGTTTTTTGAAATCAGCATTAAAAATTGTTTAAAAATAACTTTTTCTTAGAAAACATCACCGGGCTATTATCAATATGCTGGTCAGTGTTATTGGTTGATTAATTTAAACGCTTCCACAAGACGGGACAAGGATGGTAAAGATGTAATAATGAACAATTTTTTCGAAAGTAATATTTTATAAATACGCAAATAATTAAATATAGGAGTCCGTTGGAGACCCTAATAAAAAAGAATCCTGTGAACCAATTTAGTATATTTAATAGGACAGTCCTTAGTTATAAAGTTTATTAATATATTATTGATTACATTATTGTAATAATATAACTGTATTATTCAAACAAGTCTAGCTACATATTGTTTAATGTTGTTTACATTATTAGCCTGATGAATCAGGCAAACATAGCTTTGCAACATGTCAGATATTTTGCACAACACTGAATAAGAGAGATTGTCAACTCAATCAAACTTCTCTGAAGAGATGTTCCTCTTTAAATTAACTTCGTATTGTGAATATCCGTATAAATAAACGTTGAAATGACGCGGGTAGTGGTTGAGGGCCCGCGTGCAAATAACACGTGATTGACATGGCGGACAAGCATATAAATAAACTGAAATATTACTGAACAGTGAAATGTGTGTATTCATCTACGAATGAAATTATATATTATATTTGACTTATATGAACGTTGTGAACATCTGGGATTGTTTTCTTACTAGTAAAATTATATTCACACATTAAGGAGAATACTGGCGACACTCAGTGATGAGTGAGACTCACCTACTAGACATCAGTTTTATTTAGTAATTGTTTAGAGGGTGGCTTCTGTATTATCACAATAGCTTTCCTTTTTGTACAATACTGAGCTGGCTGATATGGCAATCACAAACCAATTATGGCAATTAATAGATTTACAAATATTAATCTTATAAATAAAATATTGTCAGTTTAGAGGTAAAACTCATTAAGTGCATTTTTGCTTAAAATGAGTTTATATGTTTGTATATGTTAAAATTTCAAGATATATAAGAAGAGAAAATCACTAAGTGTGTAAACTTATATCCATCTATTCTTTTTAAATAAGGAATCATTAAATACAACATTGAAAGATTCTTTGCCAGGTAGAAGTCATCATTCTCTTAGCATATCTTCAAACATTGAAAATGCTACATAATGAGCTTTACCTCTAAACTGACGATATTATCTAGTCCACAAACTGAGTGCACTAATAAATAATAACAATAAGAATAGTAATAATTAATATTAGTGATTAAACTGACAGGAAAGGCAGATCTGAAAATTTTCCAATAAAATTTCAATCGGAAATTTTCCATAAAATGTTCCAGTAAATTTTACTTTGTGGCTACTTGTGACCTACTAAGTAGTTGAAGGTGCTGAGCTATTGGGATAGGGGGGGGGATGTTAGAGCCTGGAGTTTATTACATCAACTAATGTGTTGGAGAACAATGGAGGACACAACAACATTATATTGTTGTCTAATATTAAATTCAAATAACGGCTATTAGGGATAAAATATTTTCAAGAACGCCTTCGTTTAATCCCAATACAGATCCATATTGTGTTCGTCAATGCTTTGATTATAATATTGAAGTAGTAACATTATATCTAGTTACCATCAGGCCTAACTTCATATTCAACCACTGAGCGCTGTAGTTGATACGTGATTGTTAAAAGAGGAATGAAATTGCTGTTATTGTTTCATTGCATCTCATTTGATCATTTGATAATGTTTCTGGCGTTAACCAAGTCCGCACTAGATATACAGGCCTCAAGCTCCCTCTCTCTCCCACGGCCACGTCACTTGACACCCAACCTGAGTATCGAACCCTGACAGACAATCTGATAACGTGGTGACATCGACATGCTTACACTCCTTGTTTGGATTCTTATTTCAAGTAATGCCCACGTCGTGCTGAGTTCCCGGTTGCAAAAGCAACTACAATTCCAAACTCCCACGAGTATAGGCGTTTAAATTTCCTAATTACTAATATTTCTGAACGCGACTTGTTAGGTCTTATATATATAGGTGTATATATTTGCAATAGCATTTAAAAAAGTGTGTACATTCAGAAATTCTATTACGACAAGAACATTGTTACTTCAATGTTACTGACCGAGGCTCCCTAAAATATACTTCCGAATTTTTCAATAAAATTTATTCACTAGATTTATAGTGTTCAATGTAGTAATTTGTGAGAGATATGAGGCATTATTTTCAACCTGCAAATCCCAAAGAAACATTTTGATTAAACTAGTAATGGATGCTTTAGATTATGTAAAAGTCGATTCCTGTAAAACTTGTGTAACAAGCTATGAGGTTTTTATTGAGAAATGTGTTTTAGTTTTCAGTAACGTATTGCTAAACAACTACAGCAAAGTGATTTAAGAGATAGTGCTAAAAGCCAAACATAAATTCTTAAGTACACAAGAGAAGTCATAAAAAAAAAAGGTTGAAACACTTAGTTCCAATTTGACTGTTTAAAAATTGCAGTTGCTTAGGCTTGCAAACATAATTGACTTGAACTTTATAAATAATTAAGTAGCCTACTTATAATAATTTATTAAATAATCAGCCTATTCATTTATTGGATCTAACTTAAATGTTTAATAGTATTTGGTTTGTATAAGAGTAAGTAAAAACTGGTTTGTGAAGTCCATAATATAGACTTGCTTTTATATTACCCGCTAACTACCTAACCTAAAATGTATCTAACACAAGAAGCAACACAATTTTAATTTAATTTAGCACTGCGTATAATACCCTTCGGGTTATGCGCTTAAGTACTAATTACACTAATGGATTAGGAATTGGGAAGGCTGAATTCAGAGTAAGTGAACCCGCATTTGCGTGGAGGGAGAGTGGAAAACCAAGCACCACAATAAAATAAAATTAAAATCATTACATAATAATTCTAAATTAAGCTGTAGATTAAATACATGTGTGGCTAGAATACGGGAGCACCATATACTTCCACGCAGTTGTTTTGTTTGTAAGGTATTTTATTTTGTTAACATCAATTTAATACATAATAAGAACAGGAAACACATCGAATAACGTAGTAAACACCAGCCCCAGAGGGCTCTCGAACACAAGCAATACACAGAACAAATACATAAACATTAACGAAATTAGTGGTCTGATAATTTGCCATTTTTGGGTTAGGGGCGAGAAAATCCACGCAATTGGTAGCAGCTGGTCGAGCGTGTAGTGTGACGTCATGAAACGAGCCTTGAGGCCTAGTGAGGCCTTGCGTTAACATCATCTAGGAGAAATTAAACGTGTTCTAACTCGATTGGTGTTGATCCATTTGAATAGCGGCTTATTTCTTTAAAAAAAATTAAAATTATATAAAATGGAAAATGGTTCGTTTCACATCTCAACTGTTATGATCGAGCTCTGACTCAGGAGGTCTTGTAACGTTATTTGCCACCCTACCATGTATTTCCCTATATTTTTCTCATTTTTGTGAATAGTTTCCAATTTATTTTCGTTTGAGTTCGGACGCTGTATTGCCGGCCTGAAAAATAATACTATTTACATCAATTCAATAAAATAACAGGACGGAAGGAGCAACGTATAACATTGCTTTAAATAATTTAAATAAGGAATTTTGATTTAAGGAAGAACACTTACCTTTTATTAAACATATTAATTATCCTTCTAAGAAGTTTGTTGACTTATTTATAATGAACGTCAGCCATGTTTGATTTCAACGCATGCGCAAATCTGTCAAAAAAGTGAGTAGCGGATCTCGTGATTGTAAAAGAAGAAAATGAGGAAAAAAGGCTTGATGTAAATAACTCCAAACAGATAGAAATAAACATTTAATTCTTTATAAAAACATTGTTCACGTTCATTGGCTTACAGTTCACTATTTATATTAAACCTGTATTGTATTTGATTTTTAACCCTAGTCCATAGCCAACATTTTATATTTTGTTTTAATATATTAGTTTTCTCTTTGGACTTGGAAGTAAAAAATAGAAAATTTTTAAATTTGATTTTGGAAGACCTTCGGGAGGACACTGGGTCTTCTTCCTCGGTGTTGGTCTAACATGGAGTCAGCTCTGTGGAGCTCTTAATTTAAGGTGACCTGGCGGTCTAGGGGTAAGGTGTCAGACTTCTGTGCTGGCGGCCGGGGTTCAATCCTCGGTCCCAGCACAGATTTATCTGATTACCAAACCCTTCCTTCACCTCTGACAAGACATCTTGTGAATATGAGGAATGCCAGGCCTCCACCGTGGTTCGGATTCCACGTTAAACTGTAAATCCTCCATTTCATCTCACAATCACCCTACCACTACACATTAGCGTAAGAGCGTACAACCCGAACGGATAGTAATACGCGGTGCTAATAATAATAATAATAATAATAATCTTAATTTAAATTATGTTTAAAGTGAATTAATGGTTGTAAATGTAAAGTACAATTAGCAAATGAAAAGCTAAGTGTATGTGCAAGAACTAGACTGTTTATTATTGTTTAAATTGTGGAAGAATTAGCTTTACTAAAGTGAAACAAATTTCTGAGGTTAGTGTTGTTTCAATATGGACTAATTCATTGGTGAGATCAAGCCAACTCTTCAACTTTAAATAAACATTTTTTTTCCTTCTATCAAAAATCTGAATTCATGTAAGAGCTTTCAGAAAGACTATCTGATTAACATTTCATTTTATGTATAAATATTTATTTTATTGATTTTTGTTTCATTTTTTTTTTCAACAATACTATTTTATTTTGTCAAATTAGAATTAGAATTATCCGGAATTCCATAGGTAGGATTGGGATAAGAAAAAAAGGTAAACAATAATAATTCCACAAAAGTTCCAATAATTTTTTTATACACTTATTTTTGTTGTAGTCCTAATTACTACATTTTATTGTAACAATTAATTTTTTTTAAATTGTTCATGTTTTATTTTAAGTATTCCCCAGTGGTCTCGAGTATTGAGAGTCGTCGTGCCACTGTCTGAATTAGCCGAGGTAAATGTTTTATTTTTTCTTTTTGATTATTATTTTTCTCCTAGATCCTAGGAGTGGCGCCCAACAAAATATAGCACAATTTTTATACATCTTAACGTTATGTAAACACGATTCAGAAGACACAGAAAATTATAATTTATAAAATACATTTTTTTAAATTTTAATACTACAGTCTAGATTCATTTCTAATCCCTGCCGAATTCCTTCGGAGGAGGAAGATTTTCTACGCATTTTATTTTAATAACCCTCATCCATTAAATTCGAATTAATTAATAGTTCTTATGATAAATATAAAGATCGGAAAGTTGTTAGACTATACCTCCCCTGCTCTTTAAACCCTTTAGAATATATATATAAATGTTATCTGGCGGTGTCTTTCAAAAATCTGTATAACACCACGCAAGGAGTATAAATGTACAGGAGTAGATCTAGTTAATTATTGAAATATTAATAAAGATTTTTAAATCAGCTGATTGAATAAAATAGCTAATTTTGTGTTTGCTTATTTGTGTTTTTGCTTATTTGTGTTTACCCGTATTCTTATATAAAATACAATGGAAACAAGTTGATTTGAAACTTAATATATAATGTTTTAAAAATAAAATGTTATTAAAGTTGTTTTATTTGACCAAATACAGATTTAAATTGATTCAGCATTAAACCCTTTTATTCCCCAATAATTTATTTAAGAGGAGGAAGTTATATGGAGTATCTTTTAAAATAAATTCCACGTTGGCGTGCCCATGGACTAAACTCCCAGTTCACTTAGGCTGATGGTGATAATAAGGTAGGGGTTTGAGTCCCAGCTGGGTGTACTGAAGGTTTCCCATTCTCACGCCACAAAAATGGGTGCATTTATTTTAATTCTAACTTCTCATCCAGTAAAGTTTATACGCGAAGTGAAACTAAATTTAAATTTCAGTTACATGCTCTTAAAGAGATTTTCCCTCAATGTTGAGCTATAGAATTTTTGTTACAGGTGTAAAACATGCTCTTAAAGGAATTTTACTTCAAAATTGAACTCTAGTATTTTTGTTACAGTCTTAAAACTTGTTCTCAAAAGGGATTTTCCTTCAATTTTAAGCTCTAATATCAGGGCTACAGGCGTAGAACATGCTTTTAAAGGAGTTTTCCTTCAAAGTTGAGCTCTAGTATCTTTGTTACAGGGGCTACCCTTAAAGTTTAACTCTAGTATATTTGTTACAGGTGTAAAACCTGCTCTTAAAGGAAGTTTCCCTTCAAAGTTGAGCTTTAATATTTTTTACAGGTGTGAAACATGCTCTTAAAAGGGGTTTTCCCTCAAATTTGAATTCTAGTATTTTTGTTTCATGTGTAAAATATGTTCTTAAAGGTGTTTTACCTCGGAGATGAGCCCCCACATTATGATTGTTATAAAGTTCGCAAAAACCTTAACTAGATTCATGGCCCCGTGAAAGCTTGGGCGGGGGTTTAATTTTTCGTAATGATATAGACGCTGAGTTCGTGAAGGATGGGTCGCTGGTGTAACTATTTAAAGAGACGGGATTTTGTCCATTAGATCCTCTGGAGGTTGCTTGGAGCATCATTTATAACAATAATTTTAACATTGAATTTAAGTTTAAAAGGTTCTCCTTCCAGAAACCTTTCCCTGAGACTGAGAAGTTATAAATGATGGATGGTTTTATAATCATATATTCTATTTCACGATTTGGATAAAGCAGTGTTTTGTCTAATTCTTGAAATTCTTTACACTCCGATTGAGGTGATTATGCCTGAGTATAATCCCGTTTGAAAGTCTTGTGGTGATATCACTGTATTCACTGCGGGACCACATTTAGTACCAAAACCCATGTCCATTAGTTAAGGAAGATTAGATTTATTATATTATAAAAATGTAATCAAGAGATCGAAATGAAACTAATATTGTAGTTTTATTAAAGTAGATACTGTTTATATTAGAAACGATATAAATGTACCTTGTAATAAAGTATATATTTGGAATTGGAAATATAAACAGAAGCTCGCCGTTTTTATATCACTTGCTAGAATTGATTCTTGGTCAAGTGGGAGAGATGTAGAACATATGGTTGGTTGTATGAATACATGAATAATTACTAAGCTATTTAGATAATATTATAAGACTTGAAACACATTGGTAGTTCATTTAGCCAAAAAATATGAGAAAAATAAAGAATAATCAGACAATGAAATAAGGATTGACAATTGTGAATATTATGTGGATTGAAAAACAGAAGATGAAAAATGTTTATACAAATTTAAGAATTAAAATATTTGATACATTTAAAATAGTATACAAAATTTGTCAAATAATAATGAATACAAAGTTAGAGCAATTATTTAAAATGAAGATTTATTCTAGGTAGATTTTAAATGATAAGTTATTAGTCATATATTAGTCAAAATTAAAAAAGAGAATATGATAATATTAAAAAATGGATTTTTTATCATACATAATATATGAAACAATAGAAAATAATCAAAGAGAAATATCTTAATGTTAAAAAGAAATAAAATATATTAAAAGACAAATAAAAATATGGTACTAAAGTAAAATATAAGTTGGCCAAATTTGGAGATGCAATTTAGAATTTTCACATTATATAAAATACCTCAAAATTGTAGTCAATCCTCATGCAGAACAACAAGTGGTATTTGAAAAAAAAAACGTACAGAACACCACATGGACTTTCGCACTCTGTTGTTTAAAAAATGAGATATTTGCTCAAAACTCGTAATATATGTGAAACGAAATAATATACACTAGCAAACTCAAGAATAATTTGCGCTATACTTACGTATAATATTTTTACATCCCGGTTTTAAATTTAATAATTTTATATTTAAAGAATTAATGTCTTCATTTGTATATTTGGACCAATAAAATATCGATATTGGGTCCACAAGGGTCAACACTTTGTATTATAATTTTGACTACCGGCTAAAATCTTCGACATTTTATTAGGTGTTGCACATCTCCAGGTCATAGCATTGCTATCAAATTTATCATCCATATATGTTGACAAATAAAACATGTAAATATTGAATATTGAATCTAAAATGATAAAAGATAAACCATTGCTTTACAAACATTTGCCCTAAGAGGTTAAAGGAAATAGAATATACATTTTAAGAGACCAACTAATATTTTAATTACTCAATGGAATTAGATAATTATTATTGCGTTAAACATAAATAGTATCTCTTTACAACTAAAACTTAAAAAACATTGTATTAATATATTTGCCAATATCTCAGAAATTATTGATTTTATAAAAATATGTTTCAAATATTTATTTTTAATGGTGCTACAATTTTGCAATGGTAAGTTATTTAGTATCGCAAATAGTTTCGAATATATGGAAATTTCCGCTGATGTGAAGTAACCTAAAATTGATTTTCATGGAAAAATGAAAATAAAAATTTTATTTATAATTTTAATCAACGCTTAGATACAAATTTTAATCAAAATCGTAATAGCCGATTTTAAGAAAATCGATTTGTTCTCTTTTCGATCTTTATCAAATCACTTTTAATTTTAGGGATAAAGAGACACACAGACAGAAGGCCTTGCAAACAACTTTTTACAGTTCGAGAGGTCATGAAACGTCGACATCAATCAATACCTCAGTTTAGATTTTTTTTTTTACCGTCGCAATACTTTACCATTAGTATTCTAAACGGTAAAATATATATATTTTTTCAAATTGCTTTACTATTATAAGTTTATAGAAATATGCTTCAAATAAAACATTTTTACCATAAATATATCTACATATTTTCAGTGATAAGTAATTTCATATATCAAAGAATTACAGAAAAATAAAAAATTAGAATTTACCCATCAGACTGGAACCTTTAAAGTGATTTTGACGAAAAATTGAAAGTAGCCATTTTTTTAAAAATAATGATGAATGCTTATAAATGAAATTTAATTAAAATCCCTAGAGTCAATTTTGAGAAAATCTATATTTTTCTCTTTTCGCCCTTTAGTAAAACTACCCTTGATCTAGGGTTGGATACCCAATTTAAAAAAATTCTCAGGGCAACTCTATAAAAACTCTAGATACCAAGTTTTTCTTAACTCGAATGGTAAAATAGCTTAGCTCTAGGTGAAGACAGACAGAAATTATAAATATACCTTTTCGTATTCGGGAGTCATGAAACATCAAAATTCATCAAAATCTCGAGTTCGATTTTTTTGGCAATCACAACACTTTCTCTACTTGTAAGGTAGCGAGAAAGTAAAGCGCACTAACATTAAATAAATAAACAATACAGTATTTAGAATTTAAAAAAATTATAAGTGACATTACTTACCTATTCTATGTGATTATGAACTCGAAAGTTCATTGCCATACTAACTTAAGTGCACCATCTATCCCTAACTTAAACTAGTTCTGTCTATTCCAACTCATTACATCCTATCCTTCTCTTGAGATAGTTATAACCAGCCCATCTCATTACATCCTAGCCATATCTACCTTATTAAACCTTCTCTATTTCAGGACCAATCTATTGTTATCCTCATATCTGCGTCTAGGTCTTCCCAATGGTCCCTTCAAATTGGGTTTGCTAGTCAGTACCCCGAACATGGTTTTAGTTTCTTCCATTCCCGTTGCATGTCCTACCCATCGTTATCTACTAGACTTGATTATCCTAATAATGTTTTGTGACGAGCACATGGCATGTAATTCATCCAATTTTGGACCAAATATCTTCCTAAGTACCTGGTTTTTGAGCATCCTAAATTGGTTTTCGTCATGTAAGATAAGACCACGTTTCACACCCAAAGAGAACAACCAATAAAGTTGAATGATCTGAATATCCTAATAGCTGCAATGAACCGTTTAATGTCAACCCTTTCCTACTCTCATGCAATACCCTAACAACACACTACAGTATAAGGCTAGAGTAAAAAGTGATGAGTAAAGTGTATTTAGAAAGTATCTGATAAGCGGAATCCTAACCATACCCTCTCACGTGTATCTGTAAAACATACCTCAATTAGATCAACAAGTGTTTTTTGAGTATCGCAAGCTTAACTCAAATTTAATATAATTTGTTTATTTTAATTGATAAATAGGCCTTTTTTAAATATATGTAATAGTGATTTAAGGTCCTATCGCATTTCCATTTATTTTAAATACTTGCCTAGTAGTAAAAATCTGATCTGTTGGTTTATTTTAGTGACACGTCTTACTAACCGTTTGGGTTATATGCTTATGCACTAATTACTTTAATGGTTTTAAGGGTTAGGAAGGTTGTACTTAAAGAAAGTGTACCCACACTAGCGTGGAGGGAGACTGGAAATTTTTTTTGGAATAAGCAACCTCAATACACCCGACTGAGTTTCTAAACTCGATCTCCCCGTCATCTTATGTCTAGTCCAACACGAGATTGGTGAGTTAGATCAGGCATCCACCGAAGTGGGTTGATCTGTGGTTGATCTATTTAGTCGAAATCCACGCTGATTATCTCCAACTATTTCCTCAGACCTTAGGATAATAATTTAATTTCAAAGTCTTAACTGTGATTATTTCGGTACCTTGCTCCTTTGCGGCAGGAAGAAAAACTGTTTCCCCAATTGTATGTGGTTTATTGTCTCTCGCAATTAAGTAAGAAACATCCAGTGAGACTTCCAAACATGTATAGTTAATTTTGACGATTTTTTTAAAAGTTGCTGGATATAGAATCGCATGTCTTTAAACATATTTCAAAAAATTGTAAATGTTTGTATTCATGTTCAGGATGTTTAGATTTTAAATGTCTTACAAGCAATTGAACCCTATTTTTACCCTAACGCCTAACCTAGAGGGTTCAAATACAAAAAATAATAATAAGTCAGCAAAATGAAAGAGTGTGCGAGGTAAGTAAAAAAATGCAGAAAAGGCTGGGATAAACAATAAACAATACCCAGCGCACGCAATAAGGAACTATTGCGGACTCGTCCCCACGGCCAACCTCAACAATATATATAACATTAACCAAGAACGCAACAATACCTCTGATTCGATTATCTCACACACTTTAGTTAGCATATGATACCTAAGGATGAACGTAAAAAGGGGTAAGTACAAAAACAATCGTCAAGAGTTGTTTATTAAATATTTAAAAAAATATATGAACAACACTTGATTCAAATAAATAATCCCAAGAAAAAATAGTGTATACAACATCTTGCAATCTTAGTACCATGGCCTCATATGAAGAGCGCCATATGTATATGTGATTACCGTCACTGATCACACTGGAGAACTTCTAGAGGCGTTTAATATCCAGAATTTTTCTTAGCCTACGGCAGTCAAGGGGGTTATTTTACCATAAAAAACACTTTAAAGAACTTCTAGAGGTGTTTAATATCTATAATCTTTCCTAGCCTATGGCAGCTAGGAGGTTATTTTGCCATTAAAAACCCTTTGGATAGCTTATAGAAGTGTTTAATATTAAGAATTTGTCCTAGCCTCTAGCAGTTAGGGAGTTATATTGCTATAAAACACTTCAGATATATTTTAGAAATGTTTATCACTTTTTATTTCTTCTAGCTTCTGGCAAGTGGCTACCAAACCCGCCCTTAAATTATTGGTTGGCTACGGCCTTTGTTGGAACTAATTATGGTGAATTTACAATTGCATTTTATATTCTGGAGACAAATAAAAAATAAAGCTAAATACATTCATAAATGTCAACATAAAATAAAATTATGGAATCATTTTACCTAGATACATTTAATGAATAATTTTTAATTAATGCCATTTAACAAAAAACAACCTCAACGTTCCTTCGTGTATTTCAAACTTTGCTTGGCTTAGCATTCAAAAAGTGACCTTCGCACACCCGATGGTAACATTCTATTTTGTAATGTCTACACCTTATCACTGGACATCAACAATATGTTTAGTTTTTTGAACAGATAGTCCATGTTTTTGATCTTGAAACTCTTACTTGTGTCTTCTGGCTGGAATATTTACTTGATAGGGTCATCCATTTCAAGTATAAATGGTTGACCACACCAAGGATCCATCTAATATTCAGAAGCGGATTTACACTATAGGCCCACTAGGCACGGGCCTAGGGGCGGCACATTTTGGATAGCATTATTTTTATTTTTTATTTTGTTTTTAATAATTACGTTTAAAAATTATTGACTAACATTATTGAAATAGTTCAAGTCAAAGTCAGAACTACATTATTTCTTTTTAAATAACTGTACTTTGCAATTACTTGTAACTGACGTCAGTCTTCCTTTCTTCATAATGTCAAACCAAGCTACTGTAGGGCATGTACTGTACCGTACATGCCAGATTTTCTTTCGTTGACATCCTTTTTCGAATACTAACTTCAGCCCCCTTTCCCACAAGACCTCTTTCCTCTGAAACCTCCTAAAACCCATGAAAAAAATGGGGGGGGAATATTATAATTGTGCCTAGGGGTGCAAAAGTTTTAAATCCGCCACTGCTAATATTAATATATTTATTTCGTTTTTCTTTTAATGCAAAGTACACACCACCTTTATAATTGCACTTACTATACTAGCATAAACATAACACTAAAGTGTATTTGTTGTATAAACTAATTAGATTCTATACAAAAAGGTTTTATGTAAAAAGGTAATTAAATTTGAATTAGTTCTAACGCAAAATAAATTCTCCAAGCTATTTGAATTAATTTAACATATTTAACTACAGTAAGCCCTCCAGAAAACATAACAAATTATGAACAATGTTTTGAAACATTAAAACAAGAAATAACTAAAACATATTCAAAACAGTAGCTTTGTAAAAATAGAAAATCTTGTCTGAGAATTTAAGATTTATTACAACATTACACAATGAGTATGAGTAGCTACCAGCCCCACAGAGTAAGATAAGAACATCACCTAATGCAGAATAGTCCATGTGATTTGTTACTCGACATGTTTCAGTGAGGTTTCAAATCAAAATTTATTAATTTTAAATTCCTGTCAATTTTAAATAACCTTGTTTTAAGTTTTACTATAAATCCTGTATTAGATAAAAATGTTTTGTTGCTTTTCTAAAAGTTTTTAACAAGTCAAAAGAATAAGTGTAGGGCAGTGAATTA
Source organism: Timema shepardi (assembly GCA_902151425.1). Taxonomy (NCBI): domain Eukaryota; kingdom Metazoa; phylum Arthropoda; class Insecta; order Phasmatodea; family Timematidae; genus Timema; species Timema shepardi. The sequence continues at coordinate 135,028 of CABFVX010000800.1, forward strand.
TATCATTTCATTTGTCGCTTTGTTGTGAACCAAAATATCAACCAACTAAACTTAATACACATGGATCCTTGGTGTAGCTAAACACAGTTATGATTTTCACACATGCACCAAGTTTAAGCTCAATACCAATAAAATCATATAATATCCTTATTGTGGGTCATTAGCAAACCATGTTGAGTCAGCCCTACACTTTTGAGTGGGATTATCCCTGACGTGAAGAGCCAGTACAGCACACTTAAAACACCTTATGAATTAAATAAACTGATGAACAGCTGAAAATCAATTTTCGGAATTTACTTCTCATTTTTTATTATTATTATTCATTTTTATTATTTTTATTTAAATATTTTATTATAGAAAATGAAGATTTAAAAATAATGAAAGAAACTTGTATTTTCAATGGCCGTTATGTGCCGAATAGCCAAAGCAATGTTTTATTGTTAATGTTGTTGAAAGGTGAGATTTAATTTAATGAATAGTGCTCAAAGAATTGTAAATATATCTCCTATTTTGAATATACAAAAAATTACCCAATACTTATATAATAGTAATAGTTAATAATATTTCACTAGCCCCGAATTAGAAAATTCAAATATTTACCAACTATTAGGGTATTTGGCACTACATTCCAGACGATTCTTTATCATCACAACTAAAAGCTTTGTTTTCTGTCCACACTCCCCCACCCCCCTTCCTATTTCCCAGAGTTCCATTTTAAAAATTAAAATTATCAGATTTTATGGTATGGTAGGTTATATTTCTGCTGAATGTTGCTACATACCACACAGGCAAGTAGTTATTTCAATTAGTTTAAAAAAAGTGGAATACACCCTACACCCATTTCGTTGACTACAACTTTTAAATTTAAGTTTTTATAAATTATTTGAATATCTATAGTAGTACTTCTACATGTTTGCCAAATTTTATTGTTCTACCTCAACTAAAGTGATTTGTATATTTATAGCCCCCACACCCCAATTTCCTGGAGAAATATTTTTAGATTTCCCGTATATAAACTTTTATGGCATGGGGTAGAAAAGAGCAAAAATATAAAAATGTATAGCTTATCGATTTGTTTTTAAAATAAGGTTGAAAAGGTAAAAAAAGGCTAAAAGGTGAAAAACAGTTTAAAAAGGTAAAAATTGTGGGCAGGTCAAAAAACCAATAAAGGACAAAGGGGAAAAGAGGGTTTTAATTTAGGGTAGGAAGATTAAAAAGTTGTAAAAATAGCAAAAGGAACATTGGCCCTTTTCCTTCCGTTTACGTTTTTTGTACTAAATGTGATTTTTGACCTTTTAGTCCTTTTTAAAATTTCTACACTTTTGAAACCTTTTGGAATTTTGACACTTTTTAACATTTTGGCACTTTTATCCCTTTGTTCTTTTTACTTTATTTAACTTTTGTGTCCTTTTGGGACATTTTTCCTTTTTTCTATTTTTTCCCTTTTGATCCTTTTGGTACTTTTGATCTTTTATAGCTTTCACCCCTCTTGTCCTATCTACGTTTATAGCAATTTTTGCCCTATTTGCCATTTTACACTTTTTGACCCTTATTCCATATTTTTACGTATTTAATTTTTATATCCTATTTGATAATATTGACTTTTTACCTTTTTTTTTAACTTTTGGCACTTTTACAGTTCATATCCCTTTCACCGTTTTTACCCTTCTTGCCCTAACTACTTTTGAAGAATTTTTTGAATTTTTTTCCCTTGTAGCCCTTTTAATTCTTTTATTCCTTTTTATACTTTAACTCTCTTTCCGTCCCCTTTTTGATTAAATTAATATTTTATCCTTTTTTCACTTATTAGACCGTTTTACATTTTAAAAAAATCAGTATTTCAATCATTAGATCAACATCCAAATTGTTAAATATATCGAAGCATCAACTTATCCAGATGAACCTGAATAATTGTAATTTATTCTTGGCCTGAATTAATTTACAAAAAGCTCATTCAAAAACGGTACTTGTCTTTGGTAACCTTGTTAAATAGCGAAAATCCATCTTCCAAACCAATGGTCCGAAACCTTTCCTGAAAGTCCAAGGTTGTTAGAAGAAAATCTACTAAAATATGCATATTTAAAAAAAAACCTTATTTCTCCTTCTAATTCCTTAAAACAAAGAGCAAAACATATTCATCTTTCTTGTTATATGTCTTTTTATTTTATGAGAAGCCTCGTTTGTTTTCTAGAAGAATAGTTTTGTTTAGTCATGTCTAACTTGAGCATAGATGTTTGCTAAGATTATATATGTGTCACATGGCACTGTTCTTACATTAAAGCCTCTGGCTAAGAATGTTAGTTTTGAGACAGATGTTCGCTAAGATTATTTATGTGTCACATGGCACTGTTCTTACATTAAGAACGTTAGTGTTGTGAGACTTAGTCTGAGTCACGAGTTCGTTACTCTCTTGTTCCAAATTTGGTCATGACGTCCTAAACGTCATGAACATTAGTTTTTTATATTGGGGGCTACTACCAGGATGTCTGTTTACTTTAAAAA
>CABFVX010000800.1:137715-182872 GCA_902151425.1 Timema shepardi
CGTAGAAATGTATATTTTTATTTGGGTTTAAGTGGGTTTCGTTTATTAAGGCAATGTCTATTCCATAGGTTTTGAAGAGTTCCTCTAATTCTTTTGCTTGCGTGAGTATCCCGTTCGCGTTCCACATAAAAACACGTAGTATGTCTTTGGTCAGCGTCCTTGGTCCGTTAGTCATCCTGGGTCATAAAATATTCGGTTACTCCTTCTATAAGTATGAACATTTTTTCGGTGGCACTGTTGCATTGACCTAATCTGGCAAGGTATGGTTTAAAGTGGGCTATTATTTTGAAAATATTTAATTCCTTTAAGAGGCCTATTATTTCCTTAATGTCTGATAGTGTCGAAGTCGTGTCTTGTCTGGGTGGTTGTGTGGGGGCCATCTGTCCTTGTACCGCTGCCGCGTAGCTTCGGTGGGTGGTGTTTTTCTGTGTGGGGGATGGGGGAACACGTGCCTCCTCTTTGGTTGGCTGTTGGGGCCTATCCCTGAGCTGGGGGAAGCTGTTTGCAGAAGCCTGGGTTGCTGGTGTTTGTTTTTTAGTTTGCCTGTTCTCTAGAGCGGACCCTCTCTTTTCGAGTAAGTCCACGTAGACGGGGCACTTGCTATAGTTGGCCGTATGGCTACCTCTACAGTTTATGCACCGGGCTGGAGTAGTGTTTTCTTTTTTTGGGCGGTCCTTTGTCTCATGTAGATTTGTGTATTTAACACATCTGGGGGTGTTTTGACAGTTGTTCTTAGTGTGTCCGAAACGTTGACACCTATGACACTGTGCTATGGTGTTGGTGGGTGGAATGTACGGGACAATTGTAACCCTTGTGTAATTCAGGTAGTCTATTTTGTAAATTTTGGCTGTCTCTGTGTTTTTGGCAAGTGTGACTTGAAAGGTTGGTAGTAGGGTAACTGTTTGTGTGGTGTTGTCAGCTTGCGTCTTTCTGGAGAACTGTCTGACGTCAGTGACGGGGAATCCTAGCCCCATTAGTTCCTGCTGGGTGTCTTCGGTTGCCATGTTGGGAGGGAGCCCCTTGATGACTACCTTCAGTGGCTTGTCCCTAGGTAGAGTGTATGTGTGAAACTCCTGTTTCATGTCTTTGAGTACGTGTTGAATCAGTTCGAATTCCTGTTTGTTTGTAGTGTGTATTTTCAGCCCGTTTGTTACATATGTGATCTTAATTTCAGTTCCTACCTCTTTAGCAATTTTGGTGATTTTATTATAATTTTGTGTTCCTAGCGTCACTATTGGGGGTTATCGTGTCTTGGGTGTTGGTTGTGGCTGGTCGTCATTGTTGTGTTTGTCTGGTGTGGTGGTGTTGTTGTCGGCCCTTTTCAGGGCGTCAAACTTGTATGTGACTGAAGTTGTCTTTTTTGTCTGGGGTTGTTTGTGGGGTCTAAATTTCCTCTTTCGTCCTAGTTTGTCGGCCATTGTGAAGGCTCCCTGTCCGTCAGTGTCGGCTTCCATGTCTGAATTGTCTGTCGATGAGTAGTCCATGTCAGTGCCAGGTTTGGTGTGGTCGAGGGGGGGGGGCATTTCACTCAGCCCTGAAAAGGGCAAGCTAGTGGCCAGTGTGGAAGGGCTAAGATACCCTCCTCTGTGCAGTGGTGGTGGGCTCTGTATGTTGTGGTGGTGTCCCAGAGACAGACTCCGACTACGAGGTATTGGTTCGCAGCCGATCCCGATTTACGCTCTACTGTGGTTCGTTGGCACCGTTAGGTATCCCCACAGAAATTAGCTCCGGCAGTCTGTTCCGAGTTTTAGTTAAGTGTAGGTGCGGGTTCTCCGGAGGGTGTGCGACAGACGCTAAAATAAACTCCCCTCGCGTTCAAAAACACGCGGGAGCTGATTCACGAACTGCCGATACAACGAATATGCTCTTTTTTTGCCTTAAAAAAGGCAGCTCAATCAACTACCGAGCGGTTCGAGATCTCAGAGAAGAATAATAAACGTACTGAGACCAACGTGTGGAGCCGGCCTTATAAATACCTGGCTGGCTACCTTCCTCACCTCACTCAGACAAAGGGGAGATTTAAGGAATGATTGACACTAAAGGACCCCCACCTAAACAGCTTTTACTTCTTCCCTAGCAGAATTTAGGCTCCACCCCCCGAGATGATATTCTTTTCTCCATAACCCTCAACTTTTGAGTTCATCGTGTAGTGAATGGAGTTTTAATATACTGTTAAAATATTTTTAGGTTGTTTTCAGCAATATTTTTTGTTTATATATATAATTATGGGCATTATATTACAAAATAATGTATTTATTACCAATTTACAGTGACCCTAGCTTTATTTTACAAGAATATTGACGCTTGTTTGAGATAAAGGAGGCAATTTGTTTCTTTGTGTACAGTAGTAGAATGACGAGAGCGTCAACAGGTGCACCAATGGAAGAGGAGGGATGCTGTATCAAAATTCATAAGTAATATTTTAAAATATAGTTTTTTGTCCCGATTTTGTTGACCCACTCTCTCTTCAGCCAACCTATGTATAAATAAAACTTTGACCTTTCAATACTCAATTTTATGAACGTGTATAGTAATGATCGGTGTGTTGGGTTGGTGGAAAATTACATAGTTGACCTTACTATTTGCTAATGATAATGGCGTGTATAATAAATCCGGATTCAGTGATAATAATCTTTGCAATGTTATTAAAGACCAAAAGTCATACTAATTTTCAGGCCACAGCCCAAGACAAAATATCTGCAATAGTAAATTTACCATTATTATTGACAATGATTTTTTTTATTCCATTCATATTTTGTGTCACCTCCTTCCTTTATTCCCCATAATACTTTAAACTATATAAAAAAAAAGATTATCCTCACTGCTTCCCTCTACCCAGAATTGACCACACGCCGCTGATCCACACTGAATATCATCTCTTAGGGAGCGGCGTTGTGACTCTATTGTTTTCACGTGGTATATCTTCTCTTAAATATAGAACAAATTTAGCAACAGTGGATAAGAAATGTTGCTAGGAGCTCCCACCTTCTTACCCCAGCACAGTCATGAAACTACAAGTTGTTGTTTTTGTTTTTATTTAACCATCACAAAAATATTTACTGACTGAATGCGTTTGTTTTATTAGCATTTCTGGCAAACCACGTTTAACAGAAAAGTATTTATTATTAAATGATTTAATAGTTTATGTGTGTATTTTTTTAGTTAATAGCTTTATAATTATATCATTTAAGTAGTGTACAATTAAGATCCAGCATTTACTATTAAGCTTAAAGGCGTGTTGTACTATGATCCATAATGGTTGTTTATTAATTATGAGTAAAATGAAGTTTTTACATGAAATATTGAAATCAAATGAAGTAAAGCAAATACAACTTTCATCCCAAAAATAAATTTCGTGATGAGTTAAAAGTCACCGTTTTTAGAATAGGCTGTTTATAGAGTCCCTTATTTGTCTCCATCCGTATTGTTTACAAATAGAGGAATTCCTCCTCCACGTCTTAAATGGAGGTGGCAGTAGCTGACAGAGGGAGTCATACCATCTACAGTTGCCTCCCTCACACGTGATATTCTATGATGATGGGAATAACAGTATTGAATGATGATACATGTTACTAAACTACGTTCATACATCCATATGGCAAGTTATATGATCTTCAACTGTCACTTTTGATACGGTATAAATATCCATAAATAATTAATGGGAAGTCTCTGCACCGGGTCTTCCTAAAGGTCCGGACTATCCGGATATTCACACTAATGGTATAGTAATAAAGAAGGTGGAATTTAGAGTAAATTTACCCACATCTATGAGGAGGGAAAGTTAGGAAACCACCAATAAACCCAGTCCACCTAAGAGTATACTTGGGCACTCCAACCATCTCTTGTAATCAAATTGTTTTAGATTAATCTAAAATATATAAAAAGTCATGGATGAAGGTAATTTTTCTTTAAAGTAATATTTATGTAGAGTATCATTTTAAGATTCATCCATGAAGAAACACGCGCTTCTCAGAAATAATGTGTAAAGGATTTCACCTTTAAAATATATTTCTTATACCATATTTCCTGTTAAAAGAACAACTGCGCTATTTCCTGTTAAAAGGAACAACTCCTCAGTATTTGGCGAAGACGCCAATTCCCTTTACCAATAAGAAGCTCCTCTGACAAGACATCTTGTGAATGTGAGGAATGCCAGGCCTCCACCGTGGTTCGTATTCCACGTTAAACTGTAGGTCCTCCATTTCATCTCACAATCACCCTACCATTACACATTAGCGTAAGTGCGTATAACCCGAACGGGTAGTAAGACGCGGTGCTAATAATAATAATAATAAGAAGAAGCTAGCCTTCACAACATCTGTCGCCGGGACTCTTTCTGTTGGCTAGTTGTTACACTGTTGACGAAGGGAAGAAAGAGGCAAGGGTTTTGTCATATATAAACCATTGTGCGTATGTTTAAGGCATCTCCGCCCACGCGCAGCGCAGTTAGAGCTACACACTGGCAGTCACAGTCTAAAATAAATTACATTTATATCACAAGTGTGCAGTGATATAAAACATTTAATTGGAATATGTATAAGTAATTAACAGGTGTCATTTAAATAAACCGTGTGTGAATAAACAGCCATCAACAGTTCTCTTTCTTACATTAATTAATTATACCGTTTTAACTAGTGCTCGATCACGGAGCTATAGACAGCTGGTTAAACGGTATCTTTTCCGTACAGTGATGATAGGTGCTCGATCACGGAGCTATAGACAACCTAAACATCATCACAGCATTATTATATCAGGGAATTAATCCGTAGTGTTTCAATCGACGCCCAAAGCGGGGTGATGGATTAAATAGTGTTACAATTGGCGCCCAAAGCGCGGCTCCATTAATTCAATAGTGTTACATTTGTCACCTAATGGCGACGCGAATCCTTGAATCCCCGAGACAAGAAAGAGAATCCATCGACTGAAAGACACACGGAACACTACAAGGCACACCGACGACGTACATCCATCCAAGAACCGAGGTGAAACATACGTGCCACGCACGGCACACTACAAGGCACATCGATGACGAACATCCATCCGACGAGAACCGAGGTGAAACAGACGTTCCAAGCAAGTAACACTACAAGGCACACCGACCACGTACATCCATCTGAAAACCGAGTTGAAACAGACGTTCCACGCACGGCACACTACAAGGCACACCGACAAAGAACATCGTACTGAAGCGGAACAAGCTAACCGAAGACATCAAATTTGTCAGATAAGCCTTAGATAAATTTATAATATATTTTAATTCAATTAATTAGATTTAAATAACTTTGTTTTAATATTTTATAATCATTAATTTTAGTAAATTTTGGAAGGGAAATTTGCAGATTCAAATGATAATATTGACGCTACTAGTTGCTCTGATGAGGTAGAATATGAAAATAAACCTAGACATCAGTTAGTTCTAGAACAATCAGATGAGGAAAAAAAAAGAAAGTGAGCAGGACAATGAAGGATCATTTGCAGAGAGAGAAGATAGGGAAGAAAAAGATACACAAAGAGATGGAATAGTAGATGAGGAAGGGCTAAAAAAAATAGGGAACTAATAATGATTCAACAACCCATAGTAGATTTAAATCAACTTATGAAAATGTTACAAGAAAGTAATCAGAAAATGTTACAGCAAATGGTAGCGAATAGTGAAAAAACTAATCAAAAAATAGATAAAAATAGCCAAGAAACTAATCAGAAATTATATACAAATAGACAAGAAATTAATCAAATAATATATGCAAATACCCAAGCAATTAATCAGAAAATAGATGCAAATTAAACTAAGCTTGAACAAATCAATAAATAACTAAGTGCTAAAATTGAGTTAAGTAAGGATATTTGTGAGCAGAGATTTGGTTATTTAGAGCAAAAAAATTGACCAATTAGAGACGGTTCATCAGAACTTAGCAATACATTTGTATGAGGTAGATAAAAAATACTAGAAGGAGAAAATGTGAAGAAGGCTTTGGTTGAAAAGCAAAAAAAATTAAGGAAGGGACAATTCAAATTAATGGAACAGATTACGGTCAATAAAAATAAAATAGAAACAGTAGAACATGAATCAATTAAAGGATTAAAGGAAGTATAAATTAAAATTGGGAGTCTAGACCTTCAGGTATAACACACAAAAACTAATGATAGGGTAGTCACACACCCAACACAACCTTGAAAAATAAATAAATGAGGTGAAATCAGTACTTGGGTCTCAGCAAGACACGAATAAAATTTTAATCAAAGAAAAGATAGATGGGATTGTTACTAAGGCAGTAGAGACATTAGATAAAAAAATTTACCGATTTTGTGTTTGAAAACCAAATTTAATCTTGGATAAGTTAGTAATTTACACGATACTACCAACCTATTTGCTAAAGGACTAAGAGAAACGTCACTAGCACTTATTCCAAAATTTAAAGGAAAGAGAGGAAATATTTCATCAATAAAGTACATAAACAGAGTATAAAGAGTATTTAAAGGAGAAAAATTTAATGAAAAATTCAAAATAAATATATTTTTATTAGGTCTGGAAAATGAGGCAAAATCTTGGGTTGATAGTATAGATAGTGAGTGGGAAACCTATGAACAGGCCAGGGAAATATTTTTGGAAAAATATTGGTCTCAAAATATGCAGAATGATTTTTACAATAAATTTTCAATGGAAAATATAACGATAAGGATGGTACTATGAGTTAATATCTCAATAAATTTGTAACACAGGCGAAATATTTACGATACCCAGTAGAATAGGATAGATTGATAAGTCTTCTAATGAATCATTTTCCAACTGCAGTACAAGATGTTCTAATTAGCATTAAAAACATCAAAGAAGTAGAGAGAGTATTAATGGCATTTGACGATAGATATCAAAGAAACAAAGAAATCAATGAGCAACCAAACAGGTATAATATTGATAGGCCTAGGCAATCATCAAACCCTCAAATCAGAGAAATTAATAATGGACAAGATAGGCAGATATATCAAAATAATTATCCAACGCCAGAGCAAAATATAAGATATACACATCCTAGTATAGAGTATCGACAGGATAGGAACCAAGGACCTTCGAGGCAAATAAATTCAAGCGATAGATAAGTTAATAGCAATAATGATGCAGGTCACCCCAGATTAACAACCACTAAAATACGTCAACCTCCAAATTTTAATTCTGTACCACCATTATCAGGGACATCAAATTTAAATGAGTACGACTCACAAAAAATATTTAATCCAGGGGGCAGTTAAAGAATCATTTAAATTTCGGATCATTTAAATGTAAAAATCAGAAGTTTAACTAAAGACTTAAATTTTAACTAAGTAAAATAAGGGTAACTATAATTATTAAGTCGTAGTAAGAAATGTTGAAAGTATAAATTGTAAGTAAACATTCAACACAATTCAGCGAAGTATAATAAATAATTCTTTTCTAAGAAAGGGAAGGCTCTTCGAAGTATGACTGCGTATTTTTTGAAGAAAGGTAAGAAAGTGTCACACCTAAATCACACCTAAAATAGAGATTCTAAAGAAGCCATTAACAACCCTAACTACGTAGTGACAGTAATTTTTTTTAAAAAAGGTAAAAGTATTTTATTATTTATGTGTACACTATTTAAAACCAGTTGTCAAAATCTTTTGTTATTTTCTGCGACTCCAAAACAATATTTAAAGGTAAACATAATTATATTGTTCAAAAGAAGAGAGGATGTAGTACAATGACAGTTACTTGAAGGGACAACGAAGAATAAATAATAATAATATTTCTTTATGACTAAGAGTCAAACCCGATATATATACAAACATGAAATCAAGTTTTAAAATATAAATTCTTTACGAATCATATCAATTTCATTTGGATTTAAAATATTTACAGGAAATTATATATATAAAATAGGAGAACAAATATGTAGGGGGCATGATCCCTCGGGAATCATGCAAAGATTAAGATCAGATAGAAAAGTAGGATGAGGGGTTGCTTACAATTTTGTCAACTAGTTAAGTTTTATGTGAGTAAATTCAAAGGATAGTTTTAAATTTATAAAAGTTAAATAGTTTCAGTTTTGATAAAATTAGGAAGTTTATTAGTTAATAGACGATCTTGGAAAACAGGATAAATGTAATATTTCACCAATGATGCATTTTGTAAATGATAATTAAGATATGAATCTTAATATTTGTGTGGTGGGTTATTATATTTTAACTAATTACATTTCAATAAATTCAACAATATTGATTAAGATATTAAGGGAGTCACAGAGTAAGGTGATGAGCTAGAGGATAAGATTTAAGATGTCTAAAGAAATTAATTTAGATATGCACTTGAATACAGTATTACAGTAAGTTAAGGTGAGTGGAAATAAGAGGCCAGTAGTGTCTTGTTTAAAAGCATTTTTTCAGATATAGGAGTTAAGGTGTATTGGTTGAAGAGTTGAGGTATATTGAGGAGTTAAGGTGTATTAAGGTATGGACTTAGCCATGGACAAGCAATGATCTAGATTATGCAATCGTCGTAATGAGTTTAAAGATTACCCGAGGGCATCAATCAGCGTTGAGAAGTTGAGGTGTATGGGTCGAGGAGTTAAAGTGTATTGGTTGAGGAGTTAAGGTGTATTAAGGCATGGACTTAGCTATGGGCAAGCCATGATTAATAATTTCATTTTTTCTGGTGAGTTAACTAACCACCAAGGATCAGATAGCAGGTATTCACAAGCATAGAGTTAGCACAACGCTGGGAGATGTCAGCAATTAGAATTATGATAATGAGGCAGAGGCCTAAGTTTTCCACTAATGTAATACTATGCAACGGTAAAATCTGCATTGAATTTGATAAATATGGTAGAAATTATGATTAGGTTTAAAAGGGTATTCTGTGATTGCGTAATGTAATATTGATGTATCAACAAGGATAATGAGAGATAATTAGGGTTTTGTACCTAATCAGGCTACTGTGACAGATTTTCAATTATGATTTTATTTTATTTAAGTACCTAAGGAAAATAGGCAACATTCAAAAGTTTTGATCAAGAAAGATATATAGTTAAAGATTTTTTTCACTAATGAGAAAATAATTACTCAATTAGAAAGGGGAAAATTACTTTCAATATTTCACAGTAGTGTGACACATGATTTTAAACTAATTTCCAAGCATACCTTAAGTATCCAAGATTGTCTTATATTCATTTCAACTATTTTAAAAACAATAAGGTCAGGTTAATATTGTATATTTTTTAGCTCACACCAAAACGTGTTGACAAATACAAAGGGTAGAAAAAGAAAGAAGGTAAGGTAGAATGGTTTGACAGCTGTGTCACTAGCAAGATAAAGAAAGTGAAAGGGTAGTTTGACGTTGAATAAAGAACCAGGATTCGCAAACAACAATATTAGAAAAGAACAGATGTTAATAATAATTGACTGAGAATGTAACTATGTAATAACTGATGTTAATATTAATTGAACTAAGAATGTAATGATGTAAGAACTGATGTTAATATTAGTTGATTGAAAATGTAATATTGTAATAAGTGAGGTTAATCTTAATTGACTGAAAGTGTAATAATGTAATATGCCTTGCTCAATGGCAAGCAATGTATAGTTCTATGGTAATAAATTAAATGAGTTCATATTAATAAATAAACATTAATCAAATCAATAAAATGTTAAACAAATATCTGTGAGAAAACTTGACCCATTTTTCAAGTAGAGTTAAGATAGCTAAGAGTATTAAGAGTATGTAAAATACTTTTGAGTAAGAATAGAATTAATTAAATTTATGATTAAATTTATGATGTACTACAAGTGTTTATCGTAGAGAATTTGGTACACAGTGATTGATTGTATATCTAACAATACAATTAAAGATTTGAGTTTTATAAAAATAATTGATTTAATGATTATTATATTAAACATTTTATAAAAATATTTTAATAATTATATTTTATTACACGATTTAAGATTTAAATTGAATTTAAGATACTTTGAGGTATTACAGCTATAAATTTATATTAATTTTCAAGATTTTCAAATTAATCTTGTATTTATTAAATTTAAAATTAACCTAATTTTACCTAAACTCAAATACAAAGTTGATTATTCAACCAAAACAATTTATAATTTTGTTCAAATTTGTATGTGAACATAAAATCTTAATAATAGAACAAGTGCTAAAAAATTTCAATGACATGAAGAAAAAAAATTAAACAGGAAATTCTTTATTTCCGTGTATTTATCAAGAAGACTGAACATTAAAAATAATCAAATGTGACAACGAATAAATAATATATCATAACTTTTGTATTGTTATACAAGTAAATTGTAATCAATGTTTATACACATGTACAATTTATGTAACTTACACTCATTAAATGTATATATGTTTAATTTTAACAATGATCAAATGTTAAATATGACGTAACTCTCGCACAGTATGAGATTTGCTTCTATCAAAATTCATTAAATTCATTGAATTCATTTATGATATAAGCAAATGGGGGGTATTGTAATAATATTGGTTTAGATTAATATAAAATATATAAAAAGTCATGAATGAATGTATTTTTTTTCTTTAAAGTAATATATGTAGAGTATCCTTTTAAGATTCATCCATGAAGAAACACAAGCTTTTCAGAAATAATGTGGAAAGGATTTCACCTTTAAAAAATATTTCTTATACCATATTTCCTGTTAAAAGAACAACTGCGCTATTTCCTGTTAAAAGGATCAACTCCGCAGTATTTGGCAAAGACGCCAATTCCCTTTATAAATAAGAAGCTAGCCTTCACAACACCTGTCGCCGGGACTCTTTCTGTTGGTTAGTTGTTACACTGTTGATGAAGGGAAGAAAAAGGCAAGGGTTATGTCATATGTAAACCATTGTTCGTATGTTTAAGGCATCTCCACCCACGCACAGCGCAGTCAGAGCCCCACACTGGCAGTCACAGTCTAAAATAGCTTACATTAATATCACAAGTGTGCAGTGATATAAAACATTTAATTTGAATATGTATAAGTAATTAACAGGTGCCATTTAAATAAACCGTGTGTGAATAAACAGCCATCAAAAGTTCTCTTTCTCTACATTTATTAATTATACCGTTCTAATTAGTGCTCGACCACTGAGCTATAGACAGCTGGTTAGACGGTATCTTTTCCGTACAGTGATGATAGGTGCTCGATCACGGAGCTATAGACAACCTAAATATCATCACAGCATTATTATATCAGGGAATTAATCCGTAGTGTTTCAATCGACGCCCAAAGCGGGCTGATAGATTCCATAGTGTTACACTCTTTGCTATCAAACTAGTATATTTCGAGTGGTATGGCAGGGACTGCGAGCTAAGCGCAGTTTATTTCAAGTTTGTATAGCCAACAATAATTTTTTCCGGCAAAATGAATCAAATATTTCTCCAGTACAAATAGAGTTTAATTTTCTTCACATGGTGATATCAACAGTTGTTAAGTATCTGTCGAGGGTGTCCTGGAATTATATGACAAATGTTCTATTCATTTATAAATCATAAAATGCTAATATGCTCATGACTAATATTCAACAACTTGACTTTTAAATAGGCTTCAGGGGTTGCAGGGTCTAAGGCGCTACTCTCGCAGTAGACTAGACTGCAGATGAAGGGGTGATTGAGGTTATAATCTCGGTCAGGTGTTCTGAGGGTGGTTTTTCCAAAATAGTTTTCAACTCTTCCTCCACGCAACTGTGGGTACACGTCCTATAACTAGAACCTTCCTCGACCTTAAAAAATATTAGCGTACATAGTACATACGAGTATACCCTAATGCCGACACCTTAGCTTAGTTGGTAGCGTGTCTGCCTAGTGAACTAGAACATGGTCGAAACACTTATCATTGATGTAATGAGGTTTTACTCTTTCGCAGTGATAAATGAACGGCTGAGGACTGGATGTTATACCTGTATTAGTCTTAAGTTATACTATAAGACATATGAAGCTACGACAGGCCTAGCCTAAATAATAAACTGACCTAGGACACAGGCTGGACGCAGTAATGAATGTAAAGTAAAGTATAACCTAAACGGACAGTAAAATGTCCTAAATAAAACTGTTGAGATGTTTATGCCTATTGAATTTAAATCTATGTTTCTATCTGGGCGATAATTTATTTATTTTTCCGAAAAAAAAAAAGGTTGGCTATACAAACTGCAAAACACACTGACTACTCTTGTCCTCTTTCCTCCCACCTTACACCACGCGACCACAGATTTATTTCAATGGTAATAATATTTATATTATATTATATTATAAAAATGTTATCAGTATTGACCCTCCCAAATATATATTTGTGGTTTATAAGCTGTCCTTCCTGCCACGTTCTTAGCACACACATTCTCACATAATGATGGCAATAAATCTACATACAACTACAATAAACAGATTTTGTCAGATCCTCTGACAGCGCTCCTCCGCCGGATATCCTGTGTTTTCAACACTGACAAACTTGTTTGCGTGATGATTCTAATCAACATTCGCTTTCCTTCAATCTTGATGCAACTCAATATGCCAATAAAAGTAGATTTAATTATAATGGTTGACATTTTTCATTAATTATTATCCCTTTATCAAGCAAAATAGTGTACCCATATAAATTAACAGTTACGTAAGATAAACAGATAAAATTAATAATCGTACTCTACAGAAATATTTTTATATCTGATTACAATTATTTTAAATTAAAATATAGAAGGTATCTTATAGGTTTTTTTGTCGATTAATGTTCTGCATTCAAATAAATATCTTTGCTAAAATGTAATTTATTTCACTCCTTGAAGCTATATAATTTGCGTTGCAAAATATTTTTCAAAATTTATTAATTCCCGTACAAATGATTTACAAAGAAATAAAACTAATTACTACAATTTAATCGTAGGTTTGTGAGGGTGGTATTCGTGCTATAGAGGAAAAATAAAATTCAACGTTAATAAATTTTAGATAGGGAATTTTTATTGTATTTTTGCTTACACTTTTTTATCTGAGTGAAATATGACTATAGTCCTGATAAACGAATTATAAAAAGTAACAATTTAACAGTAGTAATGTTAACATATTATATTATTTGTCTCTTATGAAAGTAGCAGCTGGTGGATAAAATTTTGTTTCATAACTATTCGGTGCGAGTAAGTTTGTTTGATACTGGTAAATAAGATCAGAAATTAACCAATTAGGAGTGTGTCCGCTAAAAATGCAATAGGGCTCAGGGTTAAAACTAGATGTTATAATATGACAGAGAATTTGACCAAACGTTGTAACTTATTAAATAAAATTACACATTACACATAACAACACAAATTCAAATTAACACTAAATAAAAAATTTAAAAACACGTACCGCAAAATGTCGGTAATTGAAGATATTGGAAACCCGTACCTTCGAATGGACGCACTGAGGACATTTTTACCCAGCCACCAGAGAATAAGATGAGAGATTGACATCTAGCGTGCTTATCGATCACTCTGACAATGCAAGCCAACATTTGTATCACCCTGTATCATGATTGCGCTCATAACACTAATAAATCCCCGAGCTTAGCGCCACAGCCGACCACGAGCGTCTATTTCCAGGAGGTCTTGGTCGAGGAAAGTCAAGTAGGAATGAAACTTTCCTATAGATATACACAAGCTGCTGCTGTGCAGGGATTGAGGGACAAGAGGAGATCTATTAGGGTGGAATTAGGTTAAATATGTCCAGTTCAACTGCTGAAAACAAGACTGATGTGACTTTGTGGGATCCCTCTTTGAGATCTTCGCCGTCTAAACTAGCAATATAGGGATGAGGAGGGTATAAACTACAGATCAGGAACCCTCATTTGTGAGGAGGTAGATTATAAAACTCTAAACTCAAACCTGACCTCTCCGTAGTTGAAATACCAGATGAATGTTGCTAACGTTAATTCGCATTTAAACCAATACAAATTAACATCTCATGAATAGACCTATGATATACATTTAAAAATTCTAAAATTTACAACAACTAATTAGAAAAATAAAAAGTTAAAAAAAGAGGGAAATGAGAATATTAACTAAAAAAATTAGAAACTTTTTATGACTTTTGACTTTTTTTAAATGTTTTTTAAACATTAATGCTAAACTTACTAATTTACTAATTTAATTATATATTTATTTATATACCCATTTAGGCATATAACTAAATTCAATTAATAATAATTAATGACTACCTTAGTCCGTGACCACTAGTTCAGGTTTTAATTAATCGGAACATGCACCCATCATAATCTCTTCGTGTTTTGTTTTTGATGCTTATAATATGTCTGGATAGGGAGTAGTTATTGTGTTACCTAAAATTAAAATGGTATATAAAATACCCAAAACACTGCAATTTAAACCAATATAAATATGTCAGCTTTGATTCAGTTTGGTTTTTCGGTATTTATATTCCAGCGGTTCCTCAATAATATGAATCTAAAGCAGAATAAATAACCTCTAGTAATACAATTAAGAGATTGTTTGTATGTCATGAGCATTGTTTGATATCAATCGCATGCAGAGGTCTGAAATTTTAAAATTAGTAATCCCTGTGCACGAACATAATATATAACTCGAAGATCTAATTTTAAATTTTTTGTACAATCTACTTTTCGTATGGCATGACAAATTATTAGGAAATTCTTAAGTGTGTTGGTATCTTAGTATTAACTTACTTTAAGAAAACTCGATACTTAATGTTTTTACCGAGATCTTTAAGGAATTATATTGCTCGTGACGACTTTTAGGTCTTCGCAGTGGCTAAAATATCACGCCTGAGTCTGTGGTTTGTTGTTGTCTGTTCCAATATCATTTACGTGTGGTTTAGTTTGTTCTGCATGGCGGATATGGAAGAAATAAATACTTTTTTCTATAGTTGCATGTCTCTTACTAAAAGTAATTATTGATTATTCTGCTTTATCTTGTCCACCCTTTCATCCCTGCCTCTCCCCTACAGCCTCTACAGAAATACCGTAGCGCATTCTACAACTTATGGTATAGTTAGTTTGACATAGCATCTTACTACCCATCCGGGCTACCTATATTGAACTATATTAAGTGTGTAGGTTTGGAGATTGAACATTTTTGAAGAACCTAATACACATTTGCGTTTTGGGAGAGGGGTAAAATATTAAGGTAATACTATACCCTCAGTACGCCAAGCTGGGATTTGAGCCTTTACCTTTCACTGACAAACCAGAATAGAAGAGCTTGACGTTTAGTCCACTTTTGTTAGTAAATGTTTATAATCTTCTAGTCTTCAAGTAGTGCGAAAGTATGGGTGATTCAAGCGTTTTGGTGTTTCTAAAATTCCATTTCCATGTGCAAATAAACTTTAAGTTTTGGCTAGATTAAAGAAAAAATATTGTGTGTGCGATAACTCTATAAACCTAGAACTCAAAAACGCACACACGTACACATATATACGTGGCTTACGTGCTTAGATAGATCTAATAGTGTGCACTCTGTATGTATTTTTGTACTCTTAAATTTATCTCAGAGAATCCCCAGGTTCGTGCAAAAAGGTATTCAATCAATAGTCATTATCACTATTTAATTATTATTCTATGGCACTAGAGACTCAAAATTTCACTGCCGCACCTAAAAAGGTTCCTACCAATCCCTATCTTGAGCTAGTTTTAACCAGTCCATCTTATTACACCATACATATATCTTGAACTAGTTCTAGCCAGTCCACCTCATTACACTCTATCCCTATATTCAGCTAGTTCTATCCATTCCAACTCATTGCATCATATCCCTAACTTGAGCTAGGTTTATCCAGTCAACCTCATTACACCCTATCTCTATATTGAGATAGTTCTAGCCAGACCTCCTCATTACACAAATATATAGATTATTTATTAATCTGGTTGTAAATGGGTAAAAACACGTTTTACTATGATTTGCCTAGTAACAATCAAATTTTTTATATATTTTTAGCACTATGTCTTAATACCCATTCGGTTTATAAATGTATGTGTTAATTTCGCTAGTGAGTAAAAGGTGTGGAAGGTTGAAATTATATAAAATGTTTCCACATTTGCATTAAGAAAACGTAGGAAATCATTTACGAAAAATCAGCCTTAATACACTCTACCATGATCAACACCCTTTCGTTAAACTAATAAAAAATTAATATAAACTTACATGCACTCCAAGCCCAGTCTTTTTCATCCCTAATATATTTGATTAATTAGGGCACTCAGTTTGTGGACTAAATAATATTTATTGTAAATGATTTGTTTTTATATATATATTATTTGCCATAATTGATCTGTGTTTGCCATAGTTATCTCAGTATAGGATTATTAATATTTTTATTATTATTATTATTATTATTATTACCGTGTCTTACTAGCCGTTTGGGTTATACGCACTTACGCTAATGTGTAATGGTAGGATGATTGTGAGATGAAATGGAGGACCTACAGTTTAACGTGGTATCCGAACACACGGTGGAGGACTGGCATTCCACACATTTACAAGCTGTGTTTAATACACCTCTTGTCAGAGGGGAAGGATACGTTTGGCAATCAGATAAATTGGTACCAGGACCGAGGATTGAACTCCGGACCCCCAGCACAGAAGTCTGACATCTTACCCCTAGAACGCCAGGTCACCCTCAGTATTGTACGTACATTAAGGAAATATCAAAATGTTGACAACCGTTAGTTGAACGTCCTAAGTTGCTATAGTTTGGTGTAACTGACCCGTCCGAAGAACGTCTCAAACTACTGATATTTGAATAGTCGGATTTCCTTGTCTGACGTCTTTGAGCCCGTCTCCATTACAGTAAAGATGAAAGTAAAGTGATTTAAATGGTATGAAATGAGTTAGAGGGAATTTGAAGTATTAAAAATGTAAATATGTATTTTCATTTTACTCTCCGAGATGTGTTTGCCCTAAGTTCGTACAGGCAAACTGTTACTTTCTATCAAAGCGTTATTGAACTATTCATCTATTATTTCATACTTCTTACGCATGAATAGGAAATATAATATTTTTCAAATCTTTTTCAACTTCTATGTAATAGATTTATCTCTCTAGCGAATTACTCTAAAATATTATAACTTATTTCCATTAATGAATACTCACTATTGTCCACTTTACAAACTTATATCTAGTATGTGATCCTTACTACAATCCCATGTAATTTTTTTAAAACATTTTTTATAAATAAATAGGCCAATCTTCCTTCACCTGGTCATATTAATTCTTACTCATTAATTAATTTAGTTTCAATTTAACATAACATACATTTATTTCAGGCACAATTTTCTTTCAGAACAGATTTAAAGATTACCAATAAATACCTTCAATCATCATGTTTACTATAATATTAATACTTATATAATTTCTTGAGTTTTGCTGGAAATTATATTCCCACAATCATTGTCAACTCATAACTTAGAGGCTTTATAACTCTAATAATAATATTAAGAAAGCCCATTTCGATGGCCGCATGGTCTAACGTGCTACACTTGTGTTAGACTAGACTGCTGAATACGGGGATATTGGGATTCAATCCCAGTTGGGTGCACTAAGGGTAGTTTTTCCTAAACGGTTTAAAACACTTCTTCCACGCAAAAGCGGATGAACTTCCTCTCAACTAAATCTTACTAATCCCTAAACAATTAGTGTAATTAGTATGTAGGTGTTTAAGCCGAACGGGTACCAAGATGCGGTGCTAAAAAAAGTACGATAGGAAAGTCTGAACCATTTTGGAAAAGCCAGCCTCAGTACATCTGCCTGAGATTCGAACCTTGATCTCCCCATCATTGGTATGTTAGTCTATTGCGATAGTAGCGTGTTGGACCGAAGTTGGTGTAGTCTAGTTGTAGCTTCGTAGTAATTTTTCTTTTACTATAGCATTTAGGAGACTTTGCCCCCACCCCCCCCCCACCCCCAACACTCTGGAAATTGTCGCCTGCTACGCCCTTGGTAAAGGCATGTTCAAAACGGCGCATTATCTCTGAAAACGCCGCTATGACCGTATACAAACTTTAACTCTCGCGGCTATATCTGTACCTGACGCTAAACTGCTCAAAGCAGTGTCCACAAGTGACATTCCTGTCAAGAATAGTCAGGATAATAACGGAGCTGGGTTTGGGTCCTCTGTAAAGGGAGTTTTGACGTTTAAACGCACTTATTTCCTGCAGCGTCCACCCATGTCTGGGAGGTATTGAGTGACGTAATCAAAAAATGCACGTGTCGATACCGACACGTCACGAAAGAGGCAGAAGGACACTCACTAGACACTTATCGAAGTTGCTGTCAACTGCAGCCACTCAGGACTTCGTATATTATGGATGGAGGAGGTGATGGTTTGGGAGGAGACAAGCCGTTCCTATAGCTAGATTAAGTGAATATATTTGAAATGTTCCATTACATTAACCATATATTACAAGCTTTGTAGTGTGCGATCAATGTTTGATGTTGTGAGAAATATTAGGCTTCTATGGGATATTGACAGCGTAGTGAGGTTCGGCTTATTTTGACTATTTGGCATTAGTCTGTCAGTTTATCGGATGCTTATTACATGATAAATGCGAAATTTTAAGACCAATTTTTATTCAAATTTAGCAGGGACATTCTTTAAACATTAGCTAAACAAAAAATGTACATAATTTATAAATCTCTCTATATATATATATCCATTTTAAAATGGCAGTCACTCAGTATGTTATTTGTTTTATAGCTCATCTCAAGTGATTTGAATTTAAAATTCTAAGAAAATGCAAGATAATCTAGTACTTACTATTTATTTATTTATAAATATTGCAAGACTGACGTCTAAAACAGCGGAAATTATGTTTCTTCTCTATGAATGTAATGTAATATTTAATGTAGTATTCACTTGTTTTCTATCTAAACTGATCATAAAGGAAAAATGTATATTTAAAATACAAAGTTAAATTATGAAAGATATTCCAATTTAAAACCCAGAAAGAAATGTTAAAACTTTATTAAAGATAAGATCATTATAATTTTAACATTATATACTTAGAATATTTTAAATGATAGGAGCAATGTCTACTATATCTATGTAAAATAAAATATCTACTCTCAGAACTATTTGTAAGCTTGTAGTAACGATAATGACATGGAGGGAGCGAGGGCTACCGTTCACAGAACTACTACATGCCGTTTATGGCTTCTTTGGTTTTGCCTGACGGCTAGTACAAGCTACCAGACTAAATTATGCATGCCTACGCTAAATCATATGATCTGCAAAAGCATAGGTTTAGCAGCTGTCACTTTTGAAAGTTAAAACTTAGGTCTATACATAAAACATATATTATAGTTTTATTTATTTTTTAGTTTTAATTTAATGTTGACCTTGATACGTTGATGTTAGGCCTAGTTTTAATTATTAATTTTTATAAATAATCAATACTAATTAGTCACAAATAAATATACATCAAATAATGTTAAAATTTCTAGGGTTAAGTAATGTATTGAATTCTACTCCTTGGATTAGAAAGTAGCCTGCAAACAATAGGGGAGGGAATGCCAAAACTTGTCATTCTACTCACAAGGACACGTAAAACTATAACTTACCGACATTGATATGATTTGCACTGACCTTCGGGATACATTCTGTATTTGAATATAATCTATTGTAAAATCATCAAGAGCTTCTACAGATAATCCAGGAGTTGGTTGTTTCTTCCTGATCTTGCCAGGATTTTCAACTTGTTCCATTTTATTGGTATAAAAACTGCACTTCACAGAGTTTTTTTAGAATACCTACTTTGAAAGTCCTAAAACTTGAGGTTTAGACAAGTGGTCAAAACAGCACAATTTTGGGGTTAAACGATATATTTTATAATCTTAATACACAGAAATGAATTTTATAATACTATATATTGATCACTGAGAAACACTCGTTATTTTTTTTATCGCATGCTTCAATATTATTATATTGGATGAATAATTATTTAAAGATCACTAAAAAACTGTATATTTTTCAAGGATAACACCGAGCTAATATTCACAAAAGAACCCACGTAATACTAAGTAGCCGAATTAATATTAAAAACAGACAGTGTATTGTTAAAATTTGTAATAAAATTACTAACAGTATCTTAGATACGTTTACATACTCAAACAATGGAGAATTCTTTCATTTCAACCTGTGGACGTGGTATTATTAATTATGTTTTATATGATAGTTCACTGTTATAAAATCTATTAAAATTGTTAGATTTTTGTTAAAATAATAACCGTTTATTATTTGTTTTCCTTAGAACGTAGCGTTTTCTGTTTAATAAAAATTAATTATCAAAAGCAAGAGCTCGCTAAAAGCGGCCTTACTTTCAAAAACAAATATGGTGCACTGAAATGAAATGATACTGATGGTTTATGACGTAGGTGATAGCCAGCGTAGGCTGGTTGGATGGTGAAATGGTATTATTACTCGTGTTTACAAAATTTAAACTTTTTATTATTTCACAAAAAATCTGTATGTCTTTTTCTCTTTATTATCACAAACTATTTATTTATGTTAAATATATGCTAGGTCAGTTATAAAAATATAAATAACTGAATATGATACCATTAAATGTATAGTTTCACGCCCTATTTAACCCGTAATTGCCACAAGAGTTAAAAGAAAAACTAGAAGGAATATACTATACTTTAAAAAAAACTGATTGTGGAAAATACAATTTAACTGTATTCCTTAGGGAAGTATTGTTAAAAGTGATTGATAATATTTTTAGTGATAATAATAGTAATACTTAGCATTTTTTTTTTCTTCGATGGCACTGAAGATATTGTCTTCAATAAGCCAAGAGCACTTGCATTTGATTTACTCCCGATTCCACTTTCTTGATTTTCTTATTAGATCACTCCGGTTCTGACCCAACTAACCTAGTCTTACCTCACCACGAATTTCGTCTACAAAATAACCGGGAAGACATTTTGTTCGTCTTTACACCGACATATTTATATTTAGAAGGAAATTGTATAGCCTCCTGTACAAAGTAACGTTGTCTGAGCGTAATACATTAACTAAAGAAAAATCTGTAACATAATTAAGAATGTAATTTCCCCGAGCTAACTGATGTACAGGGCAGTTCATAAATATATGTTCTAATGTTTCCGGATCGTGGCAAGCCACACAATGTAAGGGCGGTACTTTACGCAACAAATAAAGTTGGTCTTTCGTGTAGGCGTGCCCGAGCCGAAGGCGAATTATTTTACAAATAAACTTTCGAAAGCCCTTAACTCCGGGAAACCATGGTGTAGCTAATTTTGTAACACAAACCCCATGGTATAATTTTGCTTTCTGCTAGCATGTGGTCTCCCACCCTTCGCTCCATTTAACCCGACTTATGTGTTTTACCCTCGGTATAAAGTCGCTATATGGTAGCGGGATTTCCTGTACAATAGAAAATAAATTTACACTAGATTCCAAACTATCTACTCTCTCATTACCCACTATACCCACGTGACTAGGAATCCATTGGTACCCCAATTCGCAGCCCCTATCTCGTATAAAAGCGCATTCTTCGAGTATTTGAATTATCAATGGGTGTGATGGAGGGCTTGACAAGCCACTTATAGACTACAAAGCGCTACGGGAGTCACATAATACAAGCTGCGATCGTAAAGATAAGATATATTTCAATGCCTGTAGGATGGCAAATAATTCCAATGTAATTATTGATGCATCGGGTTGTAGTCTATATGACTGGCCATAATTAATACTACTGTCATAGAAGGTCGCACCCACTAGGGATGGCTCCCCTCCCCTCCTAGATCTATCTGTATATATAAGTCTGTATCTACTCCATCTTTCTTCATATACCTTACTGCATTTAATTTCTGTTCGATTGGATGGGTAACTCTTTTTATTCCTGAATCAGGAATAGTAAACATTACTGGTACATCCCAGAGGGCATCATGCCCCCCAGTAATACAATGTACAGAATACGGGAGAGAAAAAATATATTGACTGAGTTTATTCTGAAAGGAAAGTTCCTATACTGGTTATACATTTTATACAAAAAGAATTATGTTTAACAACAAATAGATTTATTACAATAAAACAGAAATAACAAAATTGAGGTTTTACAATGATATTACAGGTTATACTTTGAAGTTTGATGCAGATAATTAGACTTTGTGAATTTGAATATTCTGCTGTAGCTACTAGGGCTGTGTAGGAGCCGGGGCACTGGATGAACTGTTCTGAAGAAGAAAATAATCAAGTAGTTAATAACAAAATATAGAACAAGATATATATATATATACACAAATATAACTCTTAATCAGTTAGGCTAGACTGGGTTGTAGGATAA
Source organism: Timema shepardi (assembly GCA_902151425.1). Lineage (NCBI taxonomy): Eukaryota > Metazoa > Arthropoda > Insecta > Phasmatodea > Timematidae > Timema > Timema shepardi. Next base: position 160,033 of record CABFVX010000800.1, read on the forward strand.
TCTCTTTGGTACATTTTGTAAAATGATAAACACTAGAAAAGTTCATTGACTACAGTGGTCGATGGCTAACAAACAGGCGTCAACAAAATATTACCATGGCTGGTCTCTTTCCCTTACGGTACTTCCAACGCATTCTATAGTACACACAAACCTAGTTGCAATTAAACTAAGAGTAACACTAAAACAATAGGAGCCCAAAACCCGGGCAAAGAAAAAGGGTATTATTTTCGTGAACCCCACTATGACTCTATAGCAGTTCCCCGGTTTGCTCACCGAAGCTAATACCGCAGGAGAAGCGTGACTGCTTAACCAACACAAAATAAAGAATTCCACCAACTCAACTGAGATATGGAATCCAATACAGACAACCTGGTTGTAGCCATCCAAACATTAAACAGGTGTACATGACGTTCACGGCGTCATTCGAAACATTGGGTCAAGTTTATTTTACTACAAAAATTAGATTCTGAGTCATAAGGACTCGTTGATTACTTTGAAATACTTAATTAATTGAAGTCCGTGGTCCTATACATGGCTGCGGGGGATCCAATGGCCCAAACTTTATAGTTGTCATCGAAGTGCGTCATCCTGTCAAAGGTGGCGGTGTATCCGACGCCTTAAACTTCATGATCGACGTGGTCTTGGATTCGTGACGATGAAGGAGTTCTTCCTTCAACGCTGGGTTGCAGTAAATTGGCTCTAATGGGAACCTGGACGTGGCCCCTTATATAGTACTCAATCTGATAACGGACGTAACAAAGCAGAGAAGGTGATAAACACAGGAACATAGAAAGGGGAAATACGTACGAAGGCGGACAGAAAGAGAACTTAACAAGAGAAATAAACTTGCGGGGAAAAGGGGGGAACAAGCTTCATTGGCTCACCGCTAGAGTCTCTTGACGTGGAGTGGGTCAGTGGGTCGAACTCGATATGCACTCCTTTCCTTAGTAAGGTGTTATAATGTAAGCAAGTGTGGCTGCCATCTTTGAATAATTTTCTTCTTCTACTATGTTGCAAATCAATCTAAGAACATCTTGACAGGGTGAGGGGATATGAAAGAATCTTTTATTTAAATATCTCTGGTATGATTATATTATTTAGGATCCATTATTATTTTTATGAGAATTTGTGATATAGATGTACTTTACTATATTTTCTTGTAGACAGCATGGCAAGTGTAAGTAAATTTAACCGACATCATCCAATGGCAAAGGGTTTGCGTTAACGTAATTTATTCATAAATATGATAATATTAATGTTCTTATTTGATAACTGCTACAGTATTTATCAAAAGACAATATTTTTAACACCCACGTGTTTCAGTTTAGGGAAACACGTAATTTAATTTGACTGCAACTAGTCAGAGAAAATAAACTTTGAGGTAGATTATTTTTTAAATATGTTAATATTGTTTCTTTCTTTCGTAAACTATTAAAATATTGATTTTTTAACTGTAGCTGTCCAATCTATCTGATTGACATGCTACAATTCAAACCCAAAAAACTATCCACCTTAGAAGGACATGTTTTGTTTAACCAATATTGTTTTGTTTCAACATAATTATTAGGATCTGAATTCTGCGTGGCATATAACTAGAAGTTGAACTATCTTTAATAAAAAAAAAGCTTGTCCGCCATCGGACGGCACCTAAGAAATAAAGGGAGTTCAGTAAGGAGTGCGTTGGTTGATGATGTACTACAAGCGTCCGGGCACAGTCTTAAAGCCGCATATTGGAATTTTATCCCGCTTTGCTAGTGTGGGTCGTGATGCATTAATATATAAAAAACACCCATACTCCAATCGAGATCGTATAAGCCCCCGGTACATTTGTAACATTGTATATGAGTGGAAACACCACGAGGCACCCGCAAATGATCTCATAGTATTTATAAGCCTGTCACATATTCCAGATAGTTCCTAAACATGAGGGAGCCAAGATCCCTTCATGTCTAGTGTCATGCCTAAAAATCGCACCATCGGCTGTACCTGAATTCGATGGTCTTCATATACTAGTCTAATTGAATTATCTCACACTCTATGTCGAGTGAAGATTACCACAAAACATTTAGATACATTTAGAGTCAAAAAGTGGGCCGTCAACCAATTTGAAAGCAAAGGAAACACTGATTGTAAATTACCCACCCCTTCTGACACGTTACAAGATCGAACATATTTTACTACGTCATCCGCATACTGTAAAGTCGTTATAACAACAGGAAAACAGTTATAAATATCGTTCGAATACACTGCATATAACAGAGGGTTGATCCCTGATCCCTGTGGTAGGCCCCTTTGTTGAGTTATAGGAGATCTGGCTTGTCCTATCTTTACAGTGTAAGATCTATTCTGAAATATATAGCTTAACTAGTAACACATTTTGCTAGAGCAACCTAGGTGAAAAAGTTTATCAAATAATACAGAATGCTCGACATTATCGTATGCAACCTGTATATCGAGAAAAAACTGATACAAATGAGTTTTGTGATAGAGCAATTTGAATGTCAGAAACTAATATAGAAAGGCTATTAAGCTTGGAACATCCCTTTATAAACCCACATTGCATAGGATTAAGGAGTTCATTCATTTCCAGAAATCGTTCTAACCAGGCTTTAACTAAGTGTTCCATGATTTTACCAAAACAGGACGAGAGTGCAATAGGCCGATAAGAGCTTGTTAACTCCGTGCTTTTACCCGGTTTTAGAATAGGAATCAGAAAGGAATTTTTCCATGCCATTGGTATTACCCCCTCCTCCCACAGAAAGTTAAATATATCTAACAGAGCACGTTGAGAAACAGACGAAAATTTTGTCAACATACCATAGGGCACATTGTCTGGACCAACCACCGTGTGTCGCACTTGATTCAACGCTGCTCTTAATTCACTACCAGTAAAACGTTTATCGAGCTTCGGAACAGCCAAATTGGGGAATTCCAGCGGGGAGCACATAACTGAATCTGGTATCACCCTACAAGCGAATGACTCTGCCCATGCCTCTAAGTCAATAGTAGGGATCCCAAAGTTTGTAACAATACCCTTGGACCATTTGATTTTATGCCAAACCTGTGTCAGAGATACATCGGGGGAAAGAAACTCGCAATATAACCGCCAAGAATCACGCTTCGCACGTAGAAAAGTTCATAGCGTAACTGCTGCCGTTCGACAGTAGTTTTCATAGTTAATCAGGTTAAAATTTTGTTTTAAATATATAATGATAACCTCCATTGAGCAATCGCTTTAGTGCATGACTCTGTACACCACGGGCATCGTTTAATACTCTTATGACCCTCACTATTTGAGATTGTTACTGCCACATCAGCTGAGCTCTTTAACACGTTAACAACGTTATCGTACTGTACTAAAGGATCACGGTCCACTGCTAAAGTTTGAACTGTTAGCTCCACTTTTGTCGAATATAATTCCCAATTTGCTTTTTTGTAGTTGCGAGACCTATCCAAAGGAACAGTTTTATAGTTATATGGGACCTGAGCATCTATTGTCAAAATAATTGGCAAGTGATCACTGGCCATGGAGCTGCCAATTGTATCCCAAGTTAAGTATGGTGCAAAATTAGGGGATGCGAAAGTAACACCTGGGCACGTGTTAGGATATGGAGGTCTATTAAGTCGCGTAAACTTTCTTGTATTTAATATAATAAGAGGTACCACCGCTAAAGATTCATGAATCTTTATCCCACAACGATCTATGTAAGGGGAGCCCCACAACACATGGTGCGCATTTATGTCCGCGCAGATAATAACCAGGGATGGTAGACCTCCGACAAATTGATCCCATAAATTATTATCGAAATTATCCGGTGTAGGGTTGTATAAAGATATAACTGAAAATGTTCTGCCTGCGGAAAATATTTTTAGCCCTACAAACGCCCAAAGATATTGAAAATTGCCCGATGTTAGTTCAACAGTTTGAATGTTTGACCTAATTAACAGCGCAACACCGACCTAAAATTTTTAGATCTATTTATAACAAAATTATTCTGGTACCTGAGCCAAGTTTCACTTAACGCTACTATATGGATATCACGAGAAAAAATTAATTGCTCAAGGTCCACATTTTTGTTCTTAATGCTTCTAGAATTCCATTGTATCATATTTAAATAACTAACCATAAAAAACACAAAACAAAATATGTATATATACTTAACTCAGACAAAATTACCTTGGACACCACTACTTGTTTTGATCCTAGCAGTTCTACGATTGTGGCTATTAAAGCGTCGCACATCCCTTAACAACTTTTGGATTTTCCCTGTTATTGTTGCCATTAAACTTGTCAGATCTAACTCCCTTGGCACTGAGGAATCCATGATAACTAGGAGCGATACAACTTTAGAAACCATCTGTTTCACCCCCTTACTTATGATGTCATCTAATGTTCCTTCGATAGATCTTCCTGACGAATCCACGTCCATATCCCCAACAACCTGTTCCGGGGTACTCGAAAGAGTCGCCACGTAGGACGTTACATTGCGTGGCCGTATTGGCATATTTGGGAAATGAGAATTGTCCATGACAAATTGGGCCCCCCTGGTTGCATAGCGCGACTTGTAGGAAGAGTTGCGGTCCACAGCCTGACCAGCCTCCCGGTACGACAAATTGCGATGAGCCATTGTAGATTTGATTTGACGCTGTCGCATCCACTCGGGACACGTTCGGTCGGTCGCCAAATGAGCCCCCCCCACAATGAGCACATTTTCGGGTTCCTTGTAGACCACCTCCACACTTTTCGCACCTATGCCCCCCACTACGACAGTTGACAGCGAGAAGTGCAAAACGTAAACAGTTGTGCCATTGATTCACTGGATAAACATAAGGCTTGACCTCCACCCTAGAGAAACACATAACAAAAGACGGTAGCTCTTTGCCCATGAAAGTCACTGCTACTGTACCAGAGGGATGAAACCACCCAGGTGTATCAGGATTGCGCCTATTGAAACGTCGTACCTGCAATATTGAAGATTATTTTTCTCTCTCTAACTCTTCCTTAGTAAATTCCTCCGAAAACTCTAGTGGAATATTATGAATAACTCCAATCCGAGGTTCATTACGACCCACCCGGTCAACTGAAACCTTCAAAAGATCATTCAGTTCCCTATATGCCATAAGACTATTAGCTTCCTTTATACAACAATAATTTGGTTTTTCCCTGACGCAACAATGTTAGCTACACTATTATACTTATGAACTAATCCCTTTACTATTTTCATTGGGTGCAGATTTTGAATGTTTAGTTCCGATGTATTTGAAAATGTAATTTTGTACGGCCCTGAATTAGAAGACTTGAATACATCCTCTATTTCTACTGCTATACTGTCAACTTATTCAATCGTCCCAATTTGACTCTCCTTAGCTTTATCTACTTTGGGAACTTTGGCCGACTCCTGTACCATTGGTTTGACCGCAACACGCCCTACACTAGATTTCGCTTTCTTCATAGTTTGATTATTAGATGGTGATCTTAAACGACCCAATTTAAAACCTATTGAATAGTTGAATATAGTTTTGTCATGGCCGAATCCACATCGCACTCGTCTCCGGATTCCACCGTTTCCAAAACACACATATCCACGTCACGGTTCAAAGCAGCACAAAGCACGACCGTCCAACACCGATGCCAAACATCGACTAGCCAAATAATAATTATTTCCAAATATGTTGACAAAAGAGACTTTCAGACAATGTTGGCATTACTGATAGCAACTGCTAGCTGTCATGTGAAGCCAAATAAGTGCTAATTCCACTGTAGTATGACTGTAGTAACGATAATAACATGGAAGGAACGGTGTCTACTGTTCATATAACTACTGGCTTTAGTATGTTATGTTTGTAAACCATGTTAAAAATTTCTAAACGGGTCAGTTGATGTTTTGATATCTCAGTTCCACCTTTTCTTTCATAAAACAGAAACTGGTTCTTGTTCATAGAAATTTAATTCTCGATGCTCTTTATTTAGTTAAATAAATTTCATAATTATATATATATATATATATAATAAAATTATTATATTTGCCACATAATATTATCATTGATGGGTACGTGGGCTAAGGGTCGTCAAACTCTTCTAGACCAGCTAGGTGTAATATATGTGAATGTTCTTAAATTGTTTACCACTCTTCCTCCCACCGAATTGTGTTACACTTCATCTAAATCCTACTATATTCTCAACTATACCAATAGCGTAATTAAAATGCGCCTAGCACGTAAGTATAGTAAGACGCGGGGGACTTAAACAAAGTGGCATCGAAATTGTTTAAATTTTTCACTATACAAAATAGTTTAGCTATTGTTGCCTACCATCCAGGATGATGAATATTGTAACCGACCGTGTTTAGTAACACTTATTTTGGTCAAAATAAGTACAATATTTCTCCCGTATAAACACAGAGATTAATTTTCTTAACATCGTGATTCCAGCAATCATATAATATGTGTCTTAAGCATAGACTAAGCTGCCGATGTCAGGGAATCTGGGGTTCGAATCCCACTAGGATGTAATGAGTTTACACAAACAATATGGGTAATCTTCCTCTAAATTCAACCTTCCTCATCAATAAAGCATAATTGTAATTAGTACATATGCGTGCAACCTGATCAGTTAGCAAGACGCGATATAGCGATGCGTGATTATAGTCTCGATCTCCCATCACTGGCCGTTCGATCAATTGCGAGAACCACGCCTTGGACCATGCGTCTACTAAAGTGTGTCCCATCACTATTCGATACCCAAAGTAACTACTCCCATGACAGAGCAACATAATATTCTCTAACCAATATAACTAAAATTACTAGTATTTTAAGCAGGAAATGTTAAAAAAACAGAATATAGAGTTTATTCACTAATAATAACGATCATTTCATTCATTTATGGCCTATGTAAGACTATAAGAATGTCCAGCCCCGGTTGGCTCATTAAAGTCAAAGTTGTCAAAATAAATATAAATGTGTTTTATCAAGAGTGTTTATTTTATTTTCAAACACTGGACCATTAATAGCTTCATTTAAAATATATGTCTAAGACTATTATACTGAGTTCTTATTAGTCCTCATACTCATGCATTTCGAAATTAATATTTACCAGATTATTGTAGTTTGTTTGTCAATAAAATATCTAGTATATCTCTGACTTGTGATTTCTCGAGCGGTAAAATAGGTAACATCACTTTCGTTAGATGTGCGCCTGAAGTTCAGCCACCCGCATCACGCTGTAGTACGAGAGAAGGTAGAAATCCTATTGATGGTACGAGCTCTCGATGGCATGGGCGGTCTAAAGAACCGGAACTATGTGGAGGGGGAGCGGGATGGAGGGCGACTTAAGCCCCCTACGGTAGGAAGAAAATCCGTTAAAAAAAACTAACTGAAAATTCAACTTTTATAAAGAAAAACAAACATAAGTATATAATACCATATTGAATAATCTTCCTTTTTGGTATACCTACTCAGGTAGATCACCGTTACTCCTGTCTTTGACACAAAAAGGGTGAAGAGAAACTTGCTTGGAGGTAGGGTGAAAAACAATTTGAGTAAAAATAACATTTTCAGTGACCTTGGCCAGAAAAATGAAAATATTTGTAACCATCTTCAATAATTATATTTAAGAGTTTAAAAAAACTATTAGACCCTCAATATTGCAGCGATTTAAAATAAATAGCAATCTTAGTCAAAAGCAAGTTAATATTGATTTTGATTAAAATAGATCAAATTAAAAGCTGACTAGATGAATCTGACATATATTAATCTGATATATACATATATACACCCACGTAAGTATTATTTATTTTAGATCTTTCAAAATGGTATCTGTATGTCAAATGTGAGATATTAAGATTCCATGAATTTGTTTATTAAACATTAAATTGATTTAATTATATATTTGACCTGTGAGAATAGCTAAATCTATTGGCCTTTAGACTATAAGCTCCAGTTACAAATTTGTCGTTCTTTGTGATTCAATTTACCATGTGAGTGAAAATGGAAAAAGAAATCATTGCTTACAATATATTGTACCAAATCTGCAGGGTTAGTTTGTATTCAAGAGTAAGACAATATTCTGATACTTGAACCTAGAGATCCTTTATTGAATATTTCTTTCGAAAATAATACAGACACTAGAAATAATTAAAATATTTTATTATATTTATTTTTTCTTTTCTATTAGCTAAATAATTGAGGCTTTATGGTAGAAAACAACAGATTTATAACTGTTTTAAATAAATTTAATCTGTCCAGATAATTTAATTACTTATTGCACGCTTTAATTTTAAAATGATTAAAAATAACTGATTTATATTTTGTATTTATAAAAACATACTTTAATTAATAAGTATTTTCATACATTAATTAGGAAAATAAATGTCAATCTTTTTATGCTCAGAAATTTCTTAAGGCACTTCTTTTTATTGCCTTCAATTAAAAAGTAAACACAAATATTTATAAAAATTTGTAATTTAAAATTATAAATTATGTTTACTAATAAAATGAAACTTTTGAATATAAAATTTATTATGACAGAGTTTAATCACTTCTCGATATACTAATTCTTTAAAGGTTTATTTTCAGTAAATAGGCCCACCTCGGTGACCGCATTGTCTTAAGTATCACTCTCAAAATAGATCATACTGTTGAGGATGGTGGTTTTCCCTAAATAGTTTTCCATTCCCCCTCCAAGCAAATTTGGATCAATTAATCCTAAGTTCAACATTTCTCATCCTTAACACATTATTGTAGTTATTAAATAAACGTGAAACCAGAATGGGTAGTAATACGCGCTCTACTATCCGTGGTTTGAGAATTCATGACTGTGGATCTAAGAAGACCTACAATGTAAACAAGAGTTTCCGTCCTTGATAACTGTTCAAATAGCTTACTTCCTATATAACTTCCCAGTTAGCTTACTTCTTATAAGAACCACACGTTTCAAGAGTACTTGTCTCAATTCCTACCCGTACCAATTATATACATCAAGGTTTGTACATAAGCCAACAGCGTTACTAGGATTGTAGTGGACTTACTTTAATTGTTTATAATTATTGTAAAAAATCCGTGTTCTCTCTATTTCCATCATCCCCGTCCCTCCAGTAACAATTTTAGTACGCGCAAATTAAATTAAAAAATTGTGGATTGGATAAATAATATATAAAGCGTTTGTATTTAGTATACAGACTCTCAATTGGTTTAGGAATAAAGAATCAAAACGTTCCCACCTATCCCGTGATTAAACACCCCTGTTTTAAGAAGAAGAAAAAACACCCCTAATAGGGACTTACCGCTGATATTTCTAATTTTTCTTCCAAACCTTTAATCGTACCAAAAAAGAGAATAGTAGTGAAAATATTTTTCTTTAAATTCTACATTAAAGTTTTTTATTGACTATTCGGGTAATTGCCATCTAATTCTCGTAAACAACATTCAAAGTTAAGTGTAAGCTAGTTGGTGACGCGCAGTCAAAAATCAGCTTAACGCGGTTTTTCACTATGAATATCCCATTTTGACAACAAATATGACCAAGGGTGAAATTATAAAGCAGAATCTTATACAAGATTCATGTGTTGCGATTTTTTTTTAAAGATATTTGTCTAATATTTCCGTTTTCTATCGAACACGTGCATTCAAGTATCGAGATGGCACTGGCAGACGTTTCAGAAACCTGCGTGCTTTAAGTCAGAGATAGCAGTCAATGTGGCAACCGGCGCACAAACCACAACCAAAACACAAAGTCGGTGACCGGTGCGTATTAACAAATCCAAAATGCTGTTTGAAAAGGGTTACGAGCGCAATTAAAGCCAAGAAATGATCAAAGTCAGCAGCGTTATGTCGTGACAACCTATAGTCTATATATAGGTTGACCGATCCTGACGACGAGGAGGTAGAGGGGACGGTTTACGAACCCAAATTGCAACACGGACGTATTTCAGAAACTTTTAAAGTTGATAAAATAAAACGTGTCAAGAGTAAAGGCGCCGGAAGGAAAGTGTACGTGCAGTGGAAAGGTTACCCCGCGAGACAACTGGTTTCCGAACAACTCCAGCTCTCACTTATAAGTCATTCACGAGCTAAGTTTACCTGGATGACAGATCGAAATATTACTAGAAGTAATCCCTAATATATCACTACGCCAACAGCTGACATCTATTACTTTGGATGACTGTAATGAAAACAGATGATAATATATTAAAGTGATAGTTAATCACAATAATTTAGGCCAATATTATTTATATATTTATTTGAGGTCGGACACAAAGTTTATTTATAATTTTATTCCACTTAAAAAAATATTCAACACCACTTCCACAAAAACTTCTAACGAACATAGCTTCAAAATGGCCATTAAATAATCTAAACCTTATGATTGTACATAACGGCAAACAAGTTTTTTTACAATGATGCAGACGCGCAGTTGATGAAAATATTTTATTCAGTTAAATATTTCAAAATACGATAAAATAATCATAAAATCATTTAATGTATGTAAACAAAAAAAAAGACAAGAATTTTCTCTTTTCCAAGTAAATACGATGCCGGTATTAAAAGGTATTGTTGTGTGCACTATATTAAAAATAATCAATAACGTTCCAAAACAAAAAATAAGTACTTTTAATTATGTTTAAAATATTGTTTCGAGTTAGGATAAAAAGGAATTATTTTAAAAAATGAAATATTATGAGAGAACTTTAAGTTTATGTTATTTTAAATGTAATATATAACAGGTAATTAAAGATATTTGCATTTATAGCAAAACTGTGATCTTTTACAAGTGTTGGCAACCCAAAACCTAAACATATGATTTTCGAACTTTCATCCGGGTGAAAACCTATCGTAAACGGAATCTATATACTTCGCCACAGTGGTGGAAGGTCTAGGAGGACGGCCAATAGCAAATAGGGAGAACTGGAGGATAGCCAATAGCGAGAAGGGAGAACTGGAGGAAAGCCAATAGCGTGAAGAAATAACTAGTCAAAGCCTTTATTTATTATAAAATTCCAATAAAATCAACTCAATTATTTGAGCTACAAAATAACCTCTCTTTTACTAGCCACTTGCCATAGTGTTCAGCGTCGCTGGCTACTGCTTTAGAGGTCATGGTCTTGATTCCCGGAGGTACGGTAGGTATATTCCCAGAAAAAAGAAATGTAATTACGGCCTCCATGGTTTGGTTAACTAAGCTTAAGCTATGTTAAATATTTCCACCGGCTCCACACATTTATAACAACTATCATCATATCACATGGTTTTGACAACCTCCAAGGTGTATCATGGACAACCTTCTGTTCTCACAAAGCGGCTAAAAGTCTTCCTCCAGGCGACTGAAGTAGGTAATGTATTTTTCCCACTCAAATATACTTTTGACTATAATGAAATTTATTTAAAAATTTTAGGGTTCTTAAAAATAAATAACTTTTATTTGAAATAATGTTTTATAAAACTAATATTTTTTATTAGTTATTGGCCAATTTTTAATTTCTCGCTATCTTATGGGTAGAGAATGTGATCGTGAAAAAAAAAAAATCGAACTCAAGATTTTGATGAATCTTGACGTTTCAAGACCCCCCGAACCCAAAAAAGTTGTTTTTGACTTTCCATCTGTCTGTCTGTCTGTCTGTGGTTTGTACCTCCAACTAGAGCCTAAACTATCTTACAGATCGGGCTAGAACCTTGTATCCAGAATTTTCATAGGGTTGCCCCAAGGGGTTTTTGGAATTGGATATCTAACCCTAAAATTAAGGGTAGTTTACTGAATGGCAAAAAGAAAAAAAAGTCGATTTTTTTCAAAATTGGCTCTAACAATTTTGAATAAATTTCATTTCTAAACATTTACATATATTCCAAACAACATATCTTCTCTCAATATTTCGGCAAAATGACTTTAAGGAATCCGGTCTGATGCGTAAACTAAATTTATTTTTATAATATCTCCTAAACTATTCGAGATATGAAACTACTTATCACTACAAATATGTAGGTCTCTTTATAATGGAAATATTTATAACAAGAATATTTTTACAAAACCAATAACTTTCAAGCTATACGTAAATATATATATATATATGAATATATATATATATATATATATGTTTTAGCTTTTCGAACACAAAAGTTAAAAGTATTGCGACCGCAAAAGAAAATCTAACCTGAAATGTTGATGTATGTCGACGTCTCAAGACCCCCCAATCCTAAAATGTGGTCTTTGCAATGATGTCTGTCTGTGTGTCTATTTAAACTTAAAATTAAGAGTAGTTTAAGAGAGGGCTAAAAGAGAAAAAAATCTATTTTCTCAAAATTGACTCTAACGATTTTGATTAATACTCGTATCTAGGTGTTGATTAAGATTATAAATAAACTGGCTATTTTCATTTTACCATTAAAATTAATTTTAGGGTACTTTACAGAAGCAAAAACTTCCGTATCTCTGCAACTATTTGAGATACTAAATAACTTATCAGTACAAAATTGTAGTACTATTAAAAATGATTTCTTATATGAAATATGTTTTTATAAATCCAACAGTTTTTGAGATATTGGTAAATATATTAATAAAATTTTGTGATCTTTAGTTGTAAAGAGATACTACTTAAGTTTCAACGCAATAATTCTCTAATGCCATAGAGTGATTAAATATAAGTCTCTAAAAAGCTTATGTTAATTTTCCTTATACCTCCTAGGAAAAATGTTTGTACAGCAATTATATATATACATTTTAGACTCAATAGCCAATATTTACATTTTTTGTTGGTCAAAATTTATAAATGAGGAATTTAATAGCAATGCGATGGCATGAATATTTGCAACACCTAATAATGTCGAAAATTTTAACCGGAAGTTGAAATTTTAACATGAAGTGTTGACCCTTTTGGACCCAACATTGATCTTTTTTATCGGTCCAAACATACAAATGAAGATATTAATTGTTTAAAAACAAAATTATAACATTTAAAACCGGGACTAAAAAAAAATAATAGTTTTACATAAGTATAGTGCAATTTACGCTTGGGTTTGTTAGTGTATATTATTTCGTTTCACATATATTACGATTTTTGGGTAAATATCTCCATTTTCAAACAATAAAGTAAGAAAGTCCGTGCGGAGTTCCGTACCATTTATTTAAAATAATGTTTCTAGAAACGGGTAGCTAATGTACCGAACAAATAGTATGTTTCTCTAACAATGTCTATTATTTCAATTCCCTTATGCTATTTGGTGAAAAACGATGTTATTTTTCCCCTATTATATATGTATAGCAATTTATATTATTTCATTTTACACATATCACGTGTTATAATAATTAGATAAAGGAGCAAGAAAGTCTATGCGGATCACCCGTACCTTTTTTTTTAAGAGTTGTTTGGTACTCACTCGGTTTTCTTGTTTAATTCATGAATTTCCGTTTAGTTACACTGAATTGAATTTTTGTGGACTAGTTAACTTTATCCAAAAAAATTATTATTCGACGTGTGGATTTTGGTATTCATTTTTGATTAATGTTTATTCGTATTTAACACATTCGTTTACTGTGCACAAGGAACTTAAAATAAATGTAATCATATTATCCTTTACTCATACATTTTCTTATGAAAATCAGCTTACCATCACGGGCATCGTTATAGCTAGCCATTTCATAAATATACTTCGTTAACAACACTTGAAAACACTGGCAATAACACGAAACGAAGAGTTGGGTCCTTCAAACTCTGTAATTCATCACGAGCCTCGGCGGTGGCTTTGAACACCAGTATTGGTAATAAATAATAATAATAATAATAATAATAATAATAATAATAATACAAGAAAAACAGAATGTTCGCCTCCTCCCACTCGTCATACAGTCAAACAGAATGTGAATACAAATGATTGGGGCGACGGGGGAAGGGGTAGAGTTCGGATGAATAAACCTTTATAAACTAAAAACGTTCCCGGAGGTAAATTTTGGCTTCATTGCCGAAAAGATTTTAACGCCTAGATTAACATTACGCATGTGAATTAAACATATCGCCAGTTTTGAAAACTTTACCGTTTGTAAAACACACACCCACACACATAATTTAGGGCTTTTAATTGGGTAGAGGAGCGTTTAGCAACGGCGGGAGATTGGAGGAAGATCAAAAAGAAGCGAGGAAAGGTTTGAAAAATAAATTTAAACTTTTCAATTACAAGTTAACATAATTTTGAAATTTTGAACACAATCTTAGTACTCGTTATTTTAACTATAGTTCTCTCTACTTAAGAAACTGATGCTGTACTTTATAAATTTAGAGCCTTGTTCAGTGGGCCGTGGGTTGGGAAGGGTTTAAAATCGCTGGGGTAGAGTACAATAATATTTTCTGAGACCTTCAATTTTCTTAGCGATTTTTATAATCTCTTGCAGATTATCAAAATTATAAGTTATCTTTTTTATATTTTCATTGCCTTCATATTTTATGGTATCCTAGTATTCAATTACGACATGTTTCGGTGTTATTATTGATGATAAAGATGATATTCTCCTAAACACATATTATAAGAAAATTTGTGAAAAAGTTGACACACAAGGCCTACAAATTTTCACTCAATTCGAAGACCTATACTGGCAGGCCTGGTATCTGCTGCTCATTTCAAGGACCTAGACTGGCAGGTCTGGTATCTGCTGCTCATAGCGAGGACCTAGACTGGCAGGCCTGGTATCTGCTGCTCATTGCAAGGACCTAGACGGGTAGGTCTGGTATCTGATGCTTATTTCAAGGACATAGACTGGCAGACCTGGTATCTGATGCTCATAGCGAGGACCTAGACTGGCAGGCCTGGTATCTGCTGCTCATTGCAAGGACCTAGACTGGCAGGTCTGGTATCTGATGCTTATTTCAAGGACATAGACTGGCAGACCTGGTATCTGATGCTCATTGCGAGGACCTAGACTGGCAGATATGGTATCTGCTGCTCATTGCGAGGACCTAGACTGGCAGACCTGGTATCTGTTTCTCATTGCAAGGACCTAGACTGGCAGGTCTGGTATCTGATGCTTATTTCAAGGACATAGACTGGCAGACCTGGTATCTGCTGCTCATTGCAAGGACCTAGACTGGCAGACCTGGTATCTGATGCTCATTGCGAGGACCTTGACTGGCAGACCTGGTATCTGCTGCTCATTGCAAGGACCTAGACTGGCAGGTCTGGTATCTGATGCTCATTGCGAGGACCTAGACTGGCAGGCCTGGTATCTGCTGCTCATTGCAAGGACCTAGACTGGCAGGTCTGGTATCTGATGCTTATTTCAAAGGACATAGACTGGCAGACCTGGTATCTGATGCTCATTGCGAGGACCTAGACTGGCAGACCTGGTATCTGCTGCTCATTGCAAGGACCTAGACTGGCAGGCCTGGTATCTGCTGCTCATTGCAAGTACCTAGACTGGCAGGCCTGGTATCTGCTGCTCATTGCAAGGACCTAGACTGGCAGGCCTGGTATCTATTGCTCATTGCAAGGACCTAGACTGGCTGACCTGGTATCTGCTGCTCATTGCGAGGACCTAGACTGACAGGCCTGGTATCTGATGCTCATTGCAAGGACCTAGACTGGCAGACCTGGTATCTGATGCTCATTGCAAGGACCTAGAGTGGCAGATCTGGTATCTGATGCTCATTGAAAGGACCTAGACTGGCAGACCTGGTATCTGATGCTCATTGCGAGGACCTAGACTGGCAGACCTGGTATCTAATTCTCATTGCGAGGACCTAGACTGGCAGACCTGGTATCTGATGCTCATTGCGAGGACCTAGACTGGCAGACCTGGTATCTAATTCTCATTGCGAGTTCCTAAACTGGCAGACCTGGTATCTGATGCTCATTGCGATGACCTAGACTGGCAGACCTGGTATCTGATGCTCATTGCGAGGACCTAGACTGGCAGACCTGGTATCTAATTCTCATTGCGATGACCTAGACTGGCAGACCTGGTATCTTCTGCATCATTGCAAGGACCTAGACTAGCAGACCTGGTATCTGATGCTCATTGCGATGACCTAGACTGGCAGACCTGGTATCTAATTCTCATTGCGATGACCTAGACTGGCAGACCTGGTATCTTCTGCTAATTGCAAGGACCTAGACTGGCAGACCTGGTATCTAATTTTCATTGCGAGGACCAAGACTGGCAGACCAGGTATCTGATGCTCATTGCGAGGACCTAGACTGGCAGACCTGGTATCTAATTCTCATTGCGAGTACCTAGACTGGCAGACCTGGTACTTGATGCTCATTGCGAGGACCTAGACTGGCAGACCTGGTATCTTCTGCTCATTGCAAGGACCTAGACTGGCAGACCTGGTGTCTGATGCTCATTGCGAGGACCTAGACTGGCAGACCTGGTATCTAATTCTCATTGCGATGGCCTAGACTGGCAGACCTGGTATCTTCTGCTCATTGCAAGGACCTAGACTGGCAGACCTGGTATCTTATGCTCATTGCGAGGACCTAGACTGGCAGACCTGGTATCTAATTCTCATTGCGATGACCTAGACTGGCAGACCTGGTATCTTCTGCTCATTGCAAGGACCTAGACTGGCAGACCTGGTATCTGATGCTCATTGCGAGGACCTAGACTGGCAGACCTGGTATCTGCTGCTCATTGCGAGGACCTAGACTGGCAGGCCTGGTATCTGCTGCTCATTGCAAGGACCTAGACTGGCAGACCTGGTATCTGATGCTCATTGCGAGGACCTAGACTGGCAGACCTGGTATCTACTGCTCATTGCGAGGACCTAGACTGGCAGGCCTGGTATCTGCTGCTCATTGCAAGGACCTAGACTGGCAGACCTGGTATCTGATGCTCATTGCGAGGACCTAGACTGGCAGACCTGGTATCTACTGCTCATTGCGAGGACTTAGACTGGCAGGCCTGGTATCTGCTGCTCATTGCAAGGACCTAGACTGGCAGACCTGGTATCTGATGCTCATTGCGAGGACCTAGACTGGCAGACCTGGTATCTACTGCTCATTGCGAGGACTTAGACTGGCAGGCCTGGTATCTGCTGCTCATTGCAAGGACCTAGACTGGCAGACCTGGTATCTGATGCTCATTGCGAGGACCTAGACTGGCAGACCTGGTATCTACTGCTCATTGCGAGGACTTAGACTGGCAGGCCTGGTATCTGCTGCTCATTGCAAGGACCTAGACTGGCAGACCTGGTATCTGATGCTCATTGCGAGGACCTAGACTGGCAGACCTGGTATCTGCTGCTCATTGCGAGGACTTAGACTGGCAGGCCTGGTATCTGCTGCTCATTGCAAGGACCTAGACTGGCAGACCTGGTATCTGATGCTCATTGCGAGGACCTAGACTGGCAGACCTGGTATCTACTGCTCATTGCGAGGACTTAGACTGGCAGGCCTGGTATCTGCTGCTCATTGCAAGGACCTAGACTGGCAGACCTGGTATCTGCTGCTCATTGCAAGTACCTAGACTGGCAGGCCTGGTATCTGCTGCTCATTGCGAGGACTTAGACTGGCAGGCCTGGTATCTTCTGCTCATTGCAAGGACCTAGACTGGCAGGCCTGGTATCTGCTGCTCATTGCAAGGACCTAGACTGGCAGACCTGGTATCTTCTGCTCATTGCAAAGACCTAGACAGGCAGACCTGGTATCTGATGCTCATTGCGAGGACCTAGACTGGCAGACCTGGTATCTACTGCTCATTGCGAGGACTTAGACTGGCAGGCCTGGTATCTGCTGCTCATTGCAAGGACCTAGACTGGCAGACCTGGTATCTGATGCTAATTGCGAGGACCTAGACTGGCAGGCCTGGTATCTGCTGCTAATTGGGAATACTTATTGCATCCTGGTTTTGTGCCGAATTGGTTTAACTACAGAAATAACTTCATACAAACAAGTGCGTTAGAAAAATAAATCGAGCTAAGGGCTGTGAAGAAATCAACCATTATATATATTAAACATTCTTGCATTGTATATTACATGATGGGCTTTTTAGTGCATTTTCTGATATCTTAGACGGCTGAAAATTGGTGTAATTCGTAGTGTTTGCTTTTGTAGTAACATTAAACCATTAAACAGAATAAGATACCGTCATACCGTTGTTATTCAAATGGGTTTTTTATGACTGGCCTTAACCCTAGCAATCCTAAGGGGGAGGGTGGGGGGTCGAGCTCACACTTGTATCTTTTATAATTTTAACCTACTAATATTAATCTGAGTGAACTCAACTTCCATGTAGTTGTCACCTAGACTCTTATTTACCGATCCAGACTATTTGTGTGTTTTATTTTATTTATTATTATTTTATCAACAATTGTAGTTTTTCTTAGGTAGGGCTACTGGAACCTCCCCTTAGGATGATTTTAAACATAATTTCTGAACATGATAAATTTACATTTAAATTTATATTTATTTGTATCTATCTATATAGTTTATTTAAAGAAGGTAATTTTTCATATCATTTGTGATATCACTCTATATTTATTTATTGGTCAATAATATTCCGCGTTGCCATACATGAATTGTTTGTATAAAACACTCTAAGAAAACTCTAATGTGCACAGACAATTGTGAACCTATCAATTTTTTTACTATTCTTTATACAGTAATAAATAATCAAACATGTATAATATATTCATAAATTATGATAGTTATGCATTAATCAATAAAAATGTACAATAAAAAAGTTGGGCTCGAGGAGCCCCCCAGCCCCCTCTAAGTAAACCCTGGAACAAAATATAGCATAAAATTGCTAGGGTTAAGTGTTTGAATAGAACTACATCTTTTTTGGGATTTGAGTCAATACTATTGATTATTAATCTCGTGTTGGACTATACTACAGGGAGATTGGGGTTCTATCCCATCGGGTGCACTGAGGTATTTTTAAATGGTTTCCTACTCTCTCCTCACGCGAATGCGGGTGCACTTCCTCTAAAACCTAACCCCTTATCCATTAGTATAATTAGCACATAGACGTATACACTGGACGGGTAGTAAGACGTGGTGCTAAAAACAATATTACTTCCCTCCATCTGATGGACAGCTGCTGGAGATAAAATATTACCCAGGTCAAGCGACGTAGCAAGAAACTATAATTGATTTTAACAAACTTTATAGCAATTAAGCTTCTTTATGGATAATTTTGTAAATAAAATAAAATGCAGGAATGAATAAAATAAAATATGTTAATATTTGTATGTATGCGTATTTTTAATGCAACATTAGATATATTTTATTGATTTTAAGTACTAAGACTAGCACTAAGCAACAATAGTCCAATTTGCATAGTAGGGCCTTTTATATGGCAACAAAACAAATTTACATGTCCTTCACGTGTTCGTACGTCAAGTCATGTGATCTGAAGCTTTCACTTTTGATACATAATACCCATACATATAAGATAACACTAATAATTCCGTAAAATGTTAAAAAGTTTGTCCGAAAAATATGTGTTTGCATTTTCTTAATGGTCTGGGACTTCAGCGAGTTCATATACTATTCACAAATAGATGTGTGGGACACTTTGGTAGCATAAAACACATTACTTTTCCGTAAGCACAAATTATTTTTGACTAGAAAATATATTAAACATTTTTTATTTGTTTAAAACGTTAAATATTGTAGACAAACGCTTTTGCGTTACAATTAAAGCTTGCACCATGGAATTATATAATTATTTTTAGCTTTAAAACATTAAAGTTGTGATAGTTGTATATTTTATTTTGGCTAAAACAATAAGCTAATGTAGGTCCTGGGAGGTAAATAAGTCACAAAAAAAGGTGTAGTAAAATAACAATAAAAATATTTTTGTGGATACATGATAAGTATTGTTTATTTCAGATAGAATAAAAATCACAATAACATAGCTACTCATTATATTTAGCACAACAATGGATATATCAATAATATATTACAGAGGGCTGCTTTATAAAGCTGTAAGAAACAGTTTACAATTTACAAGAGAGAGTTTTAAATTAAAATTGTTTTCATGAAATAAAATTATTTTACTTTACTCGAGCACAAAACAGCACTAACGTACCATAAACGATGGCTTTTTCAAAACATGGATATCTCGATTATTTCTTAGACCTAGTTGCCAAGGAGCTATCTTCCTATCCACCCATAAGAAATCGTGAATTAGGGACTTTTTACAGCACTAACGATGAAAAATCGAGCACTAACCAGCGCTAGTGTAGCACAAACGATGGGCGCTTTCAAAAAGCGGGTGGCTAAAAGTTGGGGGGCCAGGGTGATACAAATGTAAAAACTAGAATGCTCATTGACAACAACCCTTCCCCATACCCATCACTCCCCTATCCATATCTCACTCACAATTTTATAATAATTTTACATACCTACAACTTTACCGAGATTTCACTAATGAATTGTTCTAGTAAAAAAAGTAATGATATCAATGGTAATTTCCTTTTCACTACACTATTAAAATCTCAAAACTGTTTAGTCATATTTATATATTTAAAAAAAAATTTCATCGTCGATTTATTTTAAATTTAATAAGTAAAGTCTCATCAGTATATTAATACCTTTGATATATAAAAACTAATCAAAATGTTATCACTCATGATGTCAGCTTACAAAACCCGGTAATGAGATTAATCTTAGGTTAAGTGGGCGTAATGCCGTTTGGCTCTAGTGTAAACCTCGCTCTTCTGACGTGTCGATAGTGCTAACCTAAAGCATTGCTATGGACTGTAACTTAACCACAAATGTAGCACTAACAATTTTTCTTTTTAAAAGAGCGGCAACGTAGCACTAATGACTGCATTAGGTTTGGTTGTTAGCGCTGTACCATAATATGGTGGGCGGGGCCAGTTTGACGTCAACTTGGCTTATAACTTCCACAAAAATGTAGTACTAACGAAATTATTTTGTTTACTGAGAAGCACTGACTGACGTAGCACTAACGAGTGCTGTACCGTTAAGATGGTGGGTGGGGTCAGATTGACTTCAACTTGGCCCCGCGCACTGATTTCGGCTTATAACTTACACAAAAATGTAACATTAATGTATTTTTGTGTTTACTGAGCAGCACTAACGAGTGCACTAGGGCCTGTCAGTGCTTTCATGAACGAGGCCAAGATTGTGGACCTTTTATCATTTATTGTTGAGCTTGCTGCTGTAAGTATATTTTCCGTCAGTTAAAGTTCTATGCTTACGCGTACCTTGTGTTTATTTTTATGTGCATGTCTATAGAATATTTGCCAGGTTATACAATAGTTTATGTCTGGCAAAATGCCGCCTAAGCATCTATGTACTTCATCTACAACTCCTGAAAACAAACAATCAATTAACCTAACTCTGAAATTGTCCTGAAACTAAAGTCTTTATCGTTATTTTTGGGGCCTTGGAACCTAAACCCTACAATTAACATCGATTTGTATGGTAAAACTTACCTTCTCTAACGTTGTTTTATATAAAGTTGCGTTTTTCAGGAACACAACTCTACGTAATAGTTAGACTTACATTATATACAAACGAATAGGTATATTTTTTCTATGTGCTTATAAGATTGACTAAACACTGTGAATTGGTTGAACTGACATAACTACTCAGTTTTCAAGTCTAAAACTGTCTAATAGAGCTGTACTATACTCTTCAAGACCGGGAGGTCGAGCTAACCACTCTGCAACTTCAAAACGCCATCACACATAAATGGGAGATCCGACAGCAGGGTGAGGAGAATAGTAGAATAAAGCAAAACGAGCAACTAGTAACTACTTTTAGTTAGAAGTAGCTAGCATCCGATTATTACCAACTCTTTACTACTTCTCAAAATAATCCGAATGATTCTTTCGATTCATTCGGTTATTAAAATAATTCAATTATGCCCATCACTAATGAGGTTTTGAAGGAGAATAGTGAAGATAAAGTGGATGGACAAGGTGACTAATGAAGATAATCTAAGAAGAGTTTATGGAAGGAGAGCCACTACTAAAGTGATTCTATGGTAACTGGTTAGGTCACATTGCGAGAAGAAATGGCTTATTGAGTGACGTCATAGAAGGCAAATTGGAAGGTAAACGGGGTCCATGAAGACCATAAATTCAACTGATTGATGAACGCAAACAAGAAAAGAATATTAAAATGAAGGATCTAAAAAAGGAAGATTCTAATAGGAAATACTGGATGACTCAATTTGAACAAGGCAATGAACCTGTGTTATGACAGAACACATAATAATAATAATAATATATTAATAATAGTAATAAGATACCCATTTTAGATTTGGCGGGTGTTGTTCATAATATGTATACAACCAACATCAAAATATTTCTTTTCCCACACAATTGGAACGAGACTTATGACGCGTGATATATTTGAAAACTCTTGAATTCTTGAACTTAAGACACAATGTTAATTTCCAAATTTTGTAAAAAATAATTTGTTTAAATTATTTTTTGTACTTTGGATTGATTTCACAATACATGTCTTTCAGGAATAATATAATTTAAAATTGATATTTGAAAAATAATATTTGCACAAAATCATGCTTAAAAATACGAAATGAAACACTGCAACTTAAAAAAAATCTTATCGGTTGGCATGTGGTCTAAGCTCGTTCATGCTGGTCTCTACCTTGGATTACTTACGAATAGACGTATGGAGCACTTTATAAAAATTACAAACATATTTTTATGTTATAAACATTTATTACATTTTACTATATTATTAGCGTTATTTTATAAGTATTAAATAAATCGATGGTGACAGCATCAGATATTAATACGTGCAAGTACGTCTAGTAACTTTTCTAGCTGTCAAATATATCTATTCGTAAGAAAATTGGGGTACATACCAGTTTTCCAGTAACGGGGATTTTGGGCTTCGAATACCGGCTGGGTGGGGG